>CBVK0100681795.1:0-17500 GCA_900067695.1 Picea abies
CTTCGACTATCATTGAGAAGCTCTATCTTGAAAAACCTTCATTTAGGCCCTCAAAATGGCCCCAGAAATTAAAAACTTCTAAAAATAGTAAATTTCCAAAATTGCCCGAAAATTGTTTTGAGCGAGTTGGAAAAGGTGGGTGGCCACCGATATCCACCTGGATCACATTGTTTTTGTCTCTGTCGTGTGAAGAACTAGTGTTACTATAAACATTCTTAATTGTTGACTCGAGATGTAGTGGGAACTAAATAAGTGATTGATTCAACCATGTTTGGCATGCTTCATCTTTGAGTTGTGCTCATTGAGTAGTGATCTAGATGGATATCGGTGGCCACCCACCTATTCCAACTGGCTCCTTGTGTCCATTTTTGTTCAGCACGTCTTTCTGTATTGTTTTATAATTGTGAGTTCTACACTTTTGGGGCTGTCTAAAACCTCACACATTCTCCAGGTGGATACGGGTGGCCTCTCACCTAATCCAACTGGCCTATTTTGTACGTTTTCATATCAGCACATCTTGTTGTACTTTCAGGGTTGTTTTGAGGCCCTAAAGATTGTTTTTTTTACTCGCCACAGTCAAGCTGTAAACGAAGTTAGAGTCTAACGACGAAATGTCTGGTTCTTTGAAATACCTTTCCAACGAGCTATCACGTGCCTAAAACGAAGGTCGTATGCAAAAGTTATCACCCTAGGAAGTTGAGGTACCAAATTACACCAACTTACCCATAGGGCCCACATGACTTTTGGCGTTTCACCTTCTAGGGTTAGGTTTTTGTATGTCTAGGGTTTTGGCATTCATGAGTAATATGAAAAGGGCCTATGGAACCTCATTGTAATCCATTCTGCTCAGGCGGATGCACGTAGCGGCCACATCTCTTCTCAGAGATAGCTACCACCATTCGAGCAAGTTTCAGTTCTGAAATTTTACAGTTTCAGCATATTTCATTGTTTAATAGAAAATATTGTTCACTGAATATTTGTGTTATTCTTCATATCTCTGTGTTTATGGTATTCAGTCTATAATCAGTTCGTTCCGCTCCTAAATCTGGATCAAGTAGCCTCCTCTCGATTTGACATCATAATGGGGTGAAATGGTAGCTAGTAGATAGATTGTTTGTTGTTAGAATCTTTGTTACAAAAATATTGAACATTAAATAGATGTTATTAGTACACAAAATGCATTTAGCATGAACAAACTCTAGACCAAACATTTACTAGAAGCATGGATTTTTTTTTCAATAGTACAGATGCAACCAACCACTTTATAAAACAAATGTCGAATTAAGCAATACAGTTACATTAATTCCATTGAAAATCCAAAAATACAATTACTCAATGACCTTTTTCTTATGCCCCAATTTGATGTCTAAAGGTAGTCACAACGCAAGTTGTCTTTGACGAGCGATTGGTGGTCTACGAAAGTTATAGTTTTTTAACAACTCATCACGAGGATATAGACTACATATTGTAGGCACAACAATCATTTTGGATACCTTCCTTTTCATAAACAACACTTTTTCATTAATGTTCCCCAAACGAACAATTTGCACTAAACAAAGACCAACTACAGTTATTTATGAACCCTACAATGTTCCCATGAATGTGTGGATGACCATCGATACATAATAGGTTCTTCATATTAAAGTTTTCAAAAACATAACTATTCATGCACATACTATAAATGGAAATGTTATGTTTGTATTTAACAATATTCAAGTAATTAGAACAACTATAAAGAGGATCAAAAAATGGCATAAGTGTGGTTGACTGTCTGGAAGGAACAAATACATGTGAAAGGATAAACAACCCAAGATTTGCAACATCTAGTTTATACTTGACCATCAATTATTTATTACCACAAAAGGAGAATTTGGTCCCAACACTAGGCATAGGCAAGGAAGATAGCTAAGTGCCACACAAAGCACATTTGTAACAAGTTTTTTATTTACTTTGTAGATGGATAAGAAGAGAGAAGTCATTCCTACCCTCCAACAATTTAACCAACCTTGGTGCGTACTTGGACATTTTTGCTCTCTACTTGTACAACTTTTTGGATCTCCTAGTAGAGATGTTTTGGGTAGTATTAATATCATACTTTGTCTCACTAGAACTCTAAGTTGACTCAACATGTTAGTCAATTTAATATGAAACATAACTGATTTGGCTTCCAACTTTTTTTAAAAGGAGCATATGGAAGTGTTCATATGTGTCTTTTTATACACTTTTTATATCGCCTATTGGACCTTTAACCGCGGTAGCATGTATTATACTGTCAACTTTGGGTAGTCAGCCATTAATATAATGGGATTGTGTCACATGTAGAGGGTTCACCTTCAACCCTTTACATTTTAAATAGCCATGTACTATTGGGGTGTCATAAAAGAGATCCAATTCACAGTGAAGTACCATTGACCTAGGATGGTTACTAGAAGAAGGCATGTTACAACTGGCAAGGTAAAGTGGCTCTCCATTTTCATCTACCATTTGATTGTTGTATCTTGCTCTTGATAATATCTTGTGGCATTTTTGGATTAGTGGAATATCGTGTGCATTCAAACTTGATCCCAAATCAGGATCCTACACAATTCAATGCACAATTATTCAAAGGCAACATAAATTCAATCAAATAATCAAAAGATAAATAAAATATGGACTTAATACAAACAAAAAAGGAGAACTTGATGAACCTGGAAGGATATGGAATGTGTTGGAGTATGAAGAATTGGCCATTTGATATTATCACCTATTTTTTCGCGCATTTGAGCCAAAACCAAAATCGATAGGTTTTTATGTTCTCTAAAGAAAGCTTGAGAAGCATGTAACATTTTCACTTAAGATAGGATTTTGAAAGCCTTTTTAAAGTACATGGTGCTAGTTTTCATTTGTATAATTTCAAGCAATATATTTTCCACTGATGAGTGCACATATAATCATTGCATATCCAATGGAGTATTATAATTTATGTGTATGCATTCTTAAAATAAATTTCAGGATGCATGTAATATGTTGACTTCAAATAGAGTTTTGAAGCCTTTTTAAGGTAATCAATGCACCTAATTCACATTTACCACACCAATGTGTATGTATATCCTAAATGCACTAGTGCACTAAATTATGATACACATTGACTATAAACCTCTGCAAAGTTTTTTATTACAGAGGTTTGCACTTCTATTTTCACTATAAATTGTCTTGGTGGTGCATTTAAATCAACATAGTCCCCATATGTGCTTAAGTTTGAAGGGAACACTACTAGCCAAATCAAATAGAAAAAAAAGCATGCACGTTTATCATCTATGTGTAAAATATCAAGTGGAAAAAATGATTGGGAATTTCATTTTGTAAAAGTGAGTTTATGAAAGAAAACCCTAACATAATCTGATTTGGATATTTTGTAAACTTTGTAATCATTTGATTGTTTGGAAAAGTTGAGTGAATAGTTCAAAACTTCTTTTGACATGGAAAATGAAAATGAACCATTGTGATGGTTGGCCTTCCAAGACATCCCATTAAATATGAAGGTTGTGGACAAGAAGGGATAGAAGGGAAGAGAGCTTGAGAGGAAGTGAAGGAGAAGGGTGGTTGTATAAATTGAAGCACTGAGAAGAAGAAGCTTATTCGAAGACCGAAGGTTGTCTCTAAGCCAAAACCATTTGCAATTTTTCTAGTGAATCAAAATACATTGAATCTGTGTAACTCACCTTATTACAATTTCTTAAGAAAAATAAAATCCCCATTGAAAGATGATCTTTCCAGTTGGGTTCTAGGGTAAAATCTTTGTGTTTATTGGGAGTGTTATTACTATGTGCTTGCTCCAGTTGGTGTATTTACAATGTATATCTTTTAATGCAAATTCCACTAATGGGTTAATGCATTGTTGGGTTATATTTATTACTAGGAAATTGTTCATTTGGTTTGGTTGCCCAAGATCATTTTTATTACATATTGTTAAATGTTGTGCTACAACTCATTTTCCCTTGAGTGCACTAGCATACATTTTTGGTTACCATGTCAACCCCCAAAAAATTAAATCTCGATCCCTTTGGAATTGGCATTTACTTGAATTGTTGGTCTTTAGTCATTGGCTAAAAAACACTTGTATTAAATTGGTATCTAGGTAATTAAGTGTTTGGAAGTTATGCAACCGCATGCTACAACACTTGCAATTCACCATTATGTTAGCTCATTAGCTATAATTTTCAAATCAATTGGTTGGCTATTGAAAATTGTATATGCCATTACAACGATACTAAGAGGATGTATTTGTTGGTGTCTTGAATCATTTCCTACAACCAAGTATGAGTTTACATTATCATTGGCTTAATTAGTCGGCTAAACACTTTAATTGCTAATTGTTCCTTTGTTGTCTCCAATCAACTATTTATTGGATTGCTAGAAAGGAGGAAATGTTGGTGTGTTGTGTTGGATATCAACTACAACACACTTAGTTATTAGATTGGTTGTTGGGTAGATATAATGGCATGCATGTTATGGGAATTGCAAAGCATTTATCCACATTGAAGCACCCCCAACATGCATGCACCTAAGGCATTTTACAATAGATTTGTTGTTGTTTAGGGTGTTGTAATTGTTCATCTAGAAAGAATGTAGAGTATGTTATTATTTTGAATTTACAGTTTTGTTTGAGGTTGATCTATTGTTGGCAACTAAAGTAGAGATCACGTGAATATGTTTATGAGCCTGCTTGTATTGAGCACATAATGTCGTGTTTGTTAGCATATTTTTTTAACACAAACAAGGGAAATTATCATTAAGCAAATCTGCATGAAAACATGTAGGAATAGTACATATGATCCAAAATTTCTTACTTCATGTCCCCTTGGGGATCAATCTTGCTACAAAATGGGCCCCCTCACTGAAGGGATAGATTATCAAACTGAGAAATTACTACAAAGTGTTTAACTGAGTAAATTTGAGGAAAAAACCCAAATATAAGTATGCAGAAGCTATACATTTTATTAGGAAGACATTGTAGAACCTTGTCTACCGAAGAAAATGTTCTTGGACTGAGGAGTAGGAGAATTCAATTCCAACAGAGGTTGGATATTACCCGATGAGAAAGTTGCATCTGAATTGCCATATGTTGACCTGGGTGGCAAGCCATTATCTAGACAAAGACAAATTTCTTCAAGTTAAGATCTCAAAGTTGTGCACTCGTCCTGGAGTTGTTGAAGACCCTAGTGTTGTTGCACTATAATTTCTAGTATGGTGAGGACTTGAGATGAAATGTCGTTGAATTGAATTTGGAGTGATTGGACCATGGTTAGTAGGTCCCCCACCTCACCTACCAAGTTATCCCTATGCCTCTTTGAACTCCTAACCCCACCATGAAAGGGAGGCGTTGGAACCATACAACTCATTGAATGCATTAACCACCTTCGAATATGATTGCAAGTACGACCAGATGCATCCATGATGGGAGAATACATTCTACACATTCTAGAAAGCCAACAAAGGTGCAAAGAGAATCCTATGGGCATGATGAAGACTAGCCAAACATAGATGCATGATGCAAGAATCGGATGAAAAACTAATGGAATTAGCCACCAACATTTATGAATACATGTACAGTCTGATGGAGCCATGGCGGGAGAATATTTCCCACATTCTCCTCGAGTCCAACAATATTGCAAGATATAGCTATATGTAGGCATGAGGGAGGTATAACAACACTGGGACGACACGCGAGTAACTCATATCCCTACTCCTAACATGTGCCTAGGTATCCTGATTAACTGAGATGGAGCGACTCCTTTGGTATTTGATTGTGTTATGAGGGTTAATGGAATGTGTTGAATGGAGAGACTCTCGTTGATTCAAATCACCCCACTTTTTTCATTAACTACTAAGTTGGCTTGTTGGTCGGCCTCTTTATTATTGTGTCAGAGGATGTGAAGAGATTCCATGATGTGGAATGTCTGAAGTTCAATTTGTATCCTTTGGAAAATATCTTTGAGATGGTTATCACTGAGGAGATTCTTCAACCGCACATGTCTAATAGTATTTTTAGAATCTCTGAGGATTGTGAGGTTTTAGATTCCACGAGATCTAGCCATGCTTAATCCTTGAAAGAGGGTATAAGCCACTACTTGGTTGTTAGTGGCATGGCTGATGCTCTAAGAGAATACGAGCTTTATGTTTCCTCCAGGGTCATAGAGTACCCTGCCCGCTCCTACCACACCATTGTTTGTTAGCATATTGAGAAGTGAACTATAGTGTATTTCATTTCAAAACGGAGATATATTTTCATGCCTATTAGAGAAGAACAAGTAGAGGAGATTGTACTCAACCTGATAAAAAATCCAATTTTATTTCCACAAATATTTGTGTTGGTGAAATGAGTGGGCTATAAAACCCTCATCAATGGATCATAACCTTGATTCCATTCTTTTTCCAAAAGCTAGAGGGAAGACCTGTGAAAGAGAGATTTATTAGGGAAAACTTTGGAGTGGGAAGATATTCATGAAGAGTTGAATTTGTAAGGGATCATTGTAGGTCACATACAAATCTAAAGAGGAGAAATTTCAAGTATGTAACTTCATTCTATACATCTCAAATTTTCCCTCAATTGATTCAAAAAATGCCATAAATATTTTATTTATTCCTATTAATATTTACGGTGTGTTTTCAAGAAAATATAAGAATTTCAAATTTACCTTCAATACTGCAAACCCTAGTTCTCTTATTTCTTCCCTTTTGTTTTATGTTATTGCAAACTCTAGCATTAGTGGTTTACCCTCTCTACTATTTCATAATTTGATTTTTTTAGGCAATGGATATTTATTGGCTTTGTGTATTTACATATGGGGCTTTGGGTATCTATTGGATTGGGACCACTCATTGCATTCGATCCCAAACCTTGTCCATGCCAATTTTTAAAAAATCATTTTGTGTAATGTACAATAAATACACATTGATGTGTTTTATGTAAAATGCACCATTTGGCACTACCCGTTTTTTAAAAAGCATTTCCAAATTTAACAATGTGCGCTATATAAATGACACATCGATGTGCAAAACTATTTAGGCACACTGGTGTGTGTTACTAAATTGTATGGACCACACAACCTGAAAACAATTTTAGCTTGAAATTCTTTACTGAGTTTGGAAAAAATATTTCACATTTTGTGTATTTTCATTATGCAGGGCTTTTATTGATAGAATATGGCTAATAGAATATTGAGGAAAAAAACTTGTAGCAACCAATGGGAGAGAAACCCAAGAAGAGAACATGACAAGTTCTTTTAAATTTTAATATAAAAATAATATAATTGAATTATTTATAGGCTTAAATGATGTGTATTGGATAATGCATGTCATGTAGAGCAAAGACTTGAAGAAACTTGATAAGATTGTTCGCAATTTGAATGGAAAAAAACATAAAAGTTTTATGGAAATGTTGCAAGAGTGGAATTAGATGGATTAAAAGGTGATGAATATGATTTTTTTCTTTGACTTTTTACTATTAATGTACTTCTTAATAATAATCGCTAATATGTTTCAAAATTTTGATTTCACATTTGTTGAATGTTGTGTAGGGACCAACAATAAGGAAACAAAAGGTTGTCCTACAAAGATATATATTATGAAGGATGTAAATGATGATGAATTAGTCCTCAATTAATTTGGAGTGGTGCTAGAAGTTAATGGGAAGGGAGAAAACGTTTAAAAAACCATGAGGGATATAGTAGAAAGAACTTATAGACATTATTTTACTTATAGTACAAAAATCAATCCAATGACTCCAAGAATTAGGTTTTATACAAACTATAACAAGTGTTTATATAGCATTGATCAATGAGACCTGTGAGACTTGCAATAGAAAAAACATAAAATAACAAAAAAAAACCATTTAAAAAGTATGATTGCTAAACATGTGTTACTATAGTATGCATATACTAGTCCATACAATTACCAAATTTATATTTTTGCTATATTTATTTTCATATAAATACTAATCAATTTTATTATTATGATTTTCAATTTTTAGGAAGATTGATAAGATTCCAGTGGACAAATGAGGTGATATCTGGAACATGTCGGTAGAGATGTTGAAAAATATGTACAAGAAGATGGTTAGAGAAATTAGCATAATTGTTTTGTAGGAGGAGCCATCCCAAAAACAACATGCATCAAACATATGTAATGATTGATTTTTTTAATGTATAAGGAGTTTAATTATAGCATGAAATATTGTTTTTCAATTGTTTTTTTATTGCAAGAAAGAAAATAAAATGGAACCCATTCAATGCATAAGACAAGACGACAAGGCATAAATGGTTCATGCAAATTTGTGAGTACTTGCATTTTGATTTCATATTTGTTGTGATGTTTATATTTTAATTAATTTACAATCATCCATGGATGTTTTCTAACATGTGCTAACATACAAAGAAGAGTCATTTGAACATTTGATTGACATTGGATTAAGTATGGGTTGCGAGCATATGTTGGAATATGGAGGATTAATTGAACAATTTGTAAGTGGCTATGTTGTTTTACTTCCCTTATATTATAATTAATGGAACAACAAAAAAACTTTAATTATATCTATGCTTTGTCATGGTGTATAAAACTTGTAGGAAATGAAGTATGGAGTGGAACCAACATGAGATGTCTTGAGAGATGGTATGAAGCATGTATTAGAAAGAATATATATTCTTTATGAAACACTTGTTGCTATGATACACATTTTGATTTTGCAGTCATGTATATTATACTATAAATGCAAATGTACCCATAACACTTTATTTCTATGTTTGTAGATGGAACATAAAGAGGCAAAATGTCAAAACAAGCCAATCAACAAAATATTCCAAATAACCCAAGTACATGAATATCCCCTACAAGTGATGAAGAAATGTGTTATGCAAAGAACAAACAACAATAGTAGTTCGAGCCATGAATGATGATCACCAAAATTGAATGTTACAAGTTTTATATTTTGGAATATTTGTTTGTGAAAATTAGACATTTTATTTAATGTGGACATGTTGTCCCAATTAGATGATGACATGTTATCAATAACTGTAACAATTATTTTTTAACATATTGATTATCGTGGACCTTTATGTTTCCCATTTTGTATGATGAAGGGTCTCTTATTTATATATAATAAAATGGATTTTGTATTTTATGACATTGTCCATTGTCGTAAAATGTTACATTGCTAATTACATATATGGATGATTTACATTGTTAGGATGAATATAGGTGTAATTAGTTGGTAAATTTGTTTAAATGATACAACTAATTTAATAGTTATATCCAAACATAATAATTAAAATATAAAAAAGAAAATTATTATAAAAATATTTGATTTTTTGATAATTAATATAAATCTTGTAAAAAAGAAAAGAAGCTACATTTGCATACTTGCAATGTGGAAAAATTCACTGTTGAAACATATCAGTGCATTGTATTCATTTGAACTCAATGGTGTGGTTCATATATATTTATGCACCACTATGTTTTAAAGAATCTTACGCACACATACGAATAACTGTAATAAAATAATTGATGCTCCTAATGACGACAAAAGCATCATTCCTTTAATGACATTGTTAACACTATCGTTACTGTTATTGTAAGCATTACATGACATAATAATGCACAAGGTAATATACACATTGATGTTTTTATAGATGTAACATACACTGGTGCTTTCATTATATAAAATATGCAATTGCGCATCAAAAATATATAATACACATTGGTGTGTATTATATATTTTTAAAGCCTCGGTGCTTATCCAATATTGGTGCATCATGTGTGTTATAAATGTAAGCGCATATGTACTTTAAATATTTGAAATGTGCATTCCCCGGATGGGGTTCCAGTGCAGACTAGATGTCATCCGGAGCGGACAGGAGGCAGCCAACACGACGCTAGCCACATGACCGGTATGTGCCACACCCTCCCGCCACCTCCATGAATTTAAACCAGACTTGCGCCAGCCAAGGCGTCATTACTCTCAATGCACCTCGCCTAAGCTATATGTCTTGTCGATGGCTCAGAGCCATGAACCAGAATTTACTCAGCTCGTGCGCGCTTGCCTCTATCATAGTTTTCTGCACCATGGATTCCACCAGGTGCATTCGCAGTTGTTTTCATCCTTCGCCAAGGCCTCCTGCAAATTTCACTCCTCTCAATTGCTCCTACACTACCTTTTCTTCCTATCGGCACTTGCAAGTCCCCGTAGTGTCTTAGACATGCCGAGACAAAGGGGGAAATCCAAGTGTGGCTCGGCCTGGTAGCCCAGTCGGTCGCGCTTGGCTCTTCATCCTTCGCCAAGGCCTCCTGCAAATTTCACTCCTCTCAATTGCTCCTACACTACCTTTTCTTCCTATCGGCACTTGCAAGTCCCCGTAGTGTCTTAGACATGCCGAGACAAAGGGGGAAATCCAAGTGTGGCTCGGCCTGGTAGCCCAGTCGGTCGCGCTTGGCTCTCCGGCCCCAGCCAGCACCATCTCCCAGTGCCTCACCTTCATCACCTTCCTCGCCCTCATCTCCATCACAGTCTGGTCAAAGCCTTAGTAGTCTCTCGCCCCTCTCCTCGCCCTTTGCAAGCTGGCTTGAGTGGTTCAATATCTTAGGCAATTATCTGGGTTTCAACCCAGGGCCCTTATCTGATTTGGCATCCACCTCGCAACCACTTCCTGTAGTTCCACCCAACTCGTCGGTGAACACACCAATCTAGCCATGGACCACAACCAACCAGTCACACCTGGGACCACAACTAGATAGCCATGGACCACAACCAAAGCCTCACTCCTTCGCAAACGCAATACCAGGCTCACAACTGCAAGACAGCCTTGCAATTCTACAAGGCCTGGTCTTTGAATTACAGTAGGGCCTGGACAACCTGCAATTTCGGATGGAGATCTTGGACGGGAAGGAAACAATGCTCCTGCAAATGCTCTCAGCACTACAGGGGGCATGCCACTCAACAGATGGATACAATGATGCTACAGGGGATGGAGATGGAGACATGACAGGGACATCCATGCATGGGACTATGGAGGGGGAAGGGACACTAGTCGAGGAGGAAGCAGCACCAACCGCGGACCCAACGACCAATGCCACCTCCATGGATGTGTGGCCATGCTACAAGCCCACCACATGACTTGCATGGGTATCTTCATGCATGGTTAGCAGGGTGTCTAAATTTTATTTTGCCTCACAGGGTCTATGGTCATATTTTGTATGTTGCTTTTATGTCAAGGTTAGTTGACAGGTCGATTCGGCCTCCCACAGGGGACTGGAATTTTTATGTTTAGTCTCTGTAATCTCTATGACATGTACCTTCCGACAATGGGCTTTATGGAATTTTTATGTTTAGTCTCTGTAATCTCTATGACATGTACCTTCAGACAATGGGCTTTATTTTGACTGGCTGGCTGAAATGGTTTCCCTCCAGGGCAGTTCAGTGTTTACTGTCAGGAACAAATGGTGATACTATAACTTCTACTTTTTGAAGTCTTTTTATACAAATATAACTTACAAAAAAAAAATATTTGAAATGCGCATTGGGATTCAAAAATACATAATACGAATTAGGTTATTATCAAATATTGGTGCATCATGTGTGTTATCAATGTAAGCGCATAAGTACTTTCAATATCTAAATGTGCATTCAACTTCAAAAATATATTATATGCATTGGTGAGTATTATATATTTTTGAATTCCCAATGTGTATCAAATATTGGCACACTGGTGCATATGATATATATTTGTTGCAGCATTGTGTTTTTTTTTTGTAAACTAATCTACTTCTATCTTGGTATCATAAAAAAAGTGTTACAGTCATGGTTGTATGAGGCTTGCCAAAATGGAAACCAGACCTCAAACAACATTCAAAGAGCATGATTATATTGTCTGAGATAATCCACATGTATCTATAATAACCTCGAACCACATATAGAGCCCGTAGGATTGTAAAAAAAATACAGGGACAGATTAGTAAAATCTGAGATAAAACTAAAGAACAACACGGTTAACTATAAGGTGGCTTGGCTGGCTTGATTGGATAAAGATTTTGTGTGCCTTGGTCTTGCCCTTTGCTTCATCTCTCGATTCTTCTTCCACATTAATTAGGTTGGAAATATTTCTTGGGGATCCCGAAGTGTGTGTCACATCCACTGTTTCAACTTCATTGGTTGGATCCTAGTCTGTCACCTTGAAGCTAATACCAAAATCCACCATGCATACACTACAAGGAAAATACCCTCTAGCGAAGGTTTTTGCGGATGCCCCTATTAAAATAGCCCAAAAATCTGTTTATAGCGGAGGATACTAGCAGAGGTGAGTGGGCGAAGGTTTTAGCAGATGTTTTTGTATGGTGTTTTTATAAATATATAATGCACCAGTTCCCGCAAAATTAATGCACCGTAGTAGGGTTATTTAAAACAAAAAAAAATTAATCTGGTGCGCTACAAAAATAATGGTGCACCGAGGCTCACAATTGCTCTTAAAAATTGTGCAATGTGGCAATGTTATTTTTAAAATTTTTATATACGATTGTGTGCTACTTAAACAATTGCACCAATGTGGATGGTTGCTCTCAAACAATGGCGCACTGTGTTAAGGTTTTCGAAAAAAATACTCCTATGGGCTACGTAAATAACAACGCACGGGTGTGGCTAGTTATTTAGCGCACCGTAAAAGGGTTCAATTAAAAAAAAATATCAACCATATTCTTAATCATGCAGAGATGTCAGCCGAGAGAGCAGCAGTAGTAGTAGGAGTAGAGAGTTGACATGTACAATGTTGTATGGGATTGGGAGGCAAGGGAGAGGGAGAGGAATTTGTTTCTTGGGTGTTTCTGTGAATTTTTTTGTCTGCATTTCAGCTGTAAAGACTTGAGTCTAAAGTATAGACATTTCATTTGTAAATACTTGAGTTTAAAGTATGGGTACTCTTTCAAAATTCTAATCTATAATCATCTGAATCATGTTGTAGACTCAAGTATTTGGTGAACTCCCAACTAACGGGTTGTCTAGCAAAATTCTAATCTATATTAGTTGTTAATTCACAATTGTGTGTGATTATGATGATAATTTGAGTTCTTATGACCATGATGTCCACAATGGGATTCTTTCTCCATCGGTACATACTACCGTCTGGATCGCCCTTCCCATATCGCCATCATGATCATCAATGATTATAACCTTGTGTGATCTCATTGTCAATTATCATAACCAACTTGCAAGATCGTCAATGATCATAACGTGGATGATCTTGTCATCAATGATCATAAATGGCATGATCTCATCGTCAATTATCATAAACTACGTGATCTCATCGTCAATTATCATAACCTACGTGATCCCATCGTCAATGATCATAACGTGTGTGATCTTGCCATCAATGATCATAGCCTTGATCTCATTTTCAATGATCATAACCGTCTCTCAAAATCCTAAACTATAATCATTGTTCGTTTATAATATAGTTGGGATTTCACCAAATCCTTGAGACTACAACATGCTCAGTCTAGCAAAATTCTAATCCATATTACTGGAAAATAAAAATTTCGATAACTTTTAAATCATAACGGTGCATATATTTAAAAGACCCTGCATTGGTGCATCTATAACACTCCAACGCACCAGGGAGTTCCATTAATAACTGCATTGTGACATGATTAAATAAAACAAATACGCACCATCGTAGGATTATTTCGAAAAATATACTCTGGTGCGCTTTGTGGTATACCGACGCACCAGTCAACACACATGATCTAAACAGACGCATCGTGATAGGGTTATTTAAAAAAAAATGTAATCCAATGCACTTGTTAAAACGAGACGCATTAGTGCCAGTAATAATAGAGCACACCATGACATGGTTAAATAAAAAAAATTACGCACCATTTTAGGATTATTTCAAAAAATATATGTTAGTGTGCTCCCTAGTACATTGACGCACTAGGGCACACCGTTTCTCCAAAGGTAGCACCGTGAAATGGTTAAATAAAAACATTATGCACCATTGTATTATTTTCTTCAAAACATATATACATCGGTGCACTCCATAGTAACCAAATGCATGGTGTGCACCCATTCTCTAAAAGGGTGCACCATGTTTAGGTTATTTGTAAAAAATGTTATTCGGTATGCTACGTAAATATTGTATCGCTGATGTGTTCAGTCATAGAGCACATCGGAATAGGGTTTAATAACAACAAAATTACTGGTCGTTAAAGAACTAGTGCGACTTTTGTCTCTCTAAAGTGCCATGTTGCCAGTTCTTCCCTTGCTTTCCTTCCTTTTGTCTATTGTTGTGTGTGTGGCTTTCGAATTTTTCCAAACCGTGGGAAAATTTGGTTTTTTTGACCACGTGCCAACCATGCATCCTTGGTGACAAAATGCCTAGGTAATATCTTTATTTATTTATAACTTAAGTTTTCGATGGATTAAAATTTAAAATTGAGTTAATTTTTCATTGTTTTATTTTTATTTTTCTATGCAGTGTGTTCTAGGCATTCGGCTCGCACCACGATCAGTGCACCCTGTAAATTTATAGGGCGCACCGCAACATAATGTTAAATTCCTCGGTGGTGCGTAGGTAAACAAAAACACACCAACGATTTAGTTTATAGACACACAGTGTAAAATTATTTAGCTATTCAATGATGCGTCTTAGTACCTCTAACACTTTTTAGGGAGGTGAGGCCCAGCGGAGACGTCCCTGGTGACCTGTGGTTTTGAGGAGGCTGAAAGGTAAATGAGACAAGGACAGGATTTCCCCCTCACAAGTCACCACCAAATAGATAATCTCGGCTAAACAACCAATAATAAAGTAAATATTAAATAAAACAAATACGCACCATCGTAGGATTATTTCGAAAAATATACCCTGGTGCGCTATGTGGTATACTTACGCACCGGTCAACACACATGATCTAAACAAACACCGTGATAGGGTTATTTTAAAAAATATATAATTCAGTGCACTTGTTAAAACCAGTGCACCGGTGCCACTAATAATAGAGCACATCGTGACATGGTTAAATAAAAACATTTCCACACCATTGTTGGATTATTTCAAAAAATATACGTTGGTGCACTCTGTAGTATATTGACGCATCGGGGCACACCGTTGCTCCAAAGGGAGCACTGTGTTAGGGTTATTTTTTCTTTTAAATAATTGGTGCCCTATGTAGCACCGAATGCACCAATGCATCAGATAATCGACCTCACTGTGACAGGTTTAAATAAAAAAAATACGCATCATTATAGGATTTTCTTCAAAAAAATATATATGTCGGTGCACTCCATAGTAACCTGACGCATCGATGCGTTGTCCTCTAAAAGGTCGCATCGTGTTTGGGTTATTTGTAAAAAATATTAGCGTCCTCTAAAAGGTCGCATCGTGTTTGGGTTATTTGTAAAAAATATTAGCCGGTGTGCTCCATAAATAGCTTAGCACCGGTGTCATCGAGCGCACCAGAACAGGGTTTAATAAAAAAAAAATATCAACCATAAAATTCGTTTTTAACATTTTAAATGTTGTAGAGCTCAAAAGCACCGATGCAACTTTTGTCTCTCTGAAGCACCCTGACGTCGGTGCTTCCCTTGCTTTCCTTCCTTCTCTCTATTTCTTTGTGCGTGGATTTTGAATTTTTCCAAATGGTGGGAAAATTTGGTTTTTTTACTATGTGCCAACCATGCCTCCCTGATGACAAAATGTCAAGGTAATATCTTTGTTTCTTTGTAACTTAAGTCTTTAGTGGATTAAAATTTAAAATTGAGTTAACTTTTCACTGTTTAAAAAAAAAAAAAAAAAAAACTATATGTCATAAAGATCATAGATTCTCATGTGCTCATGAGGTCAAGAGGCTGACCATGGAAAAAGAATGTAAAACTGTGCAGTGCGTTCAAGACGTTTGACTCGCACCTTTACAAGGTGCTCCGTCACATAATGTTAAATTCCTCGGCGATGCGTAGGTAAACAGGAACATACCGATGCGTCTGTTTATTGACGCACTGCGTAAAATTATATAGCTATTCGAGGGTGCATCTCAATACCTCTAATGCACTAGTCCATTACGGTACATGATGCACTGTGCGAATAAGATATATTATTTTGCACGGTGCATAAGTAAGCATGCATATCGGTGTGTTCATGTTTACAAATGCACTGCTATAAAAAAATTGGCATTTTGTCACGGTGTGCCCTATATATTCTCTGTGTGCATCGCGAGTGGTGCAAACCGAACAACTTCAACGCACTGCCCGAAACAATTAGATAAAAAAATGCAAAGTTTTGTACTCTTCAATTTTAAAAAATTGGTGGCGCAGTGCGTCGTCATTACTTAAACGCATCGATGCATATAAGGAACGTACACACACTGCCTTAACTAATTTTTAAAAACGTGTTTTACGGCACGTTAGAATTTTAATTTGTTTTTATTTTAAGTTGTGCGTAGGGTAATCCTAACGCACCGATGGGGCAGTGTGTCAATTTAAAAAAATTGGTGGGGCAATGTATCTCCATTACTTAAATGCACTAGGGCATATAAGGAACATATACGCACCGCCTTAACTGATTTTTAAAAAATTGTTTTACAGTGTGATGGGATATTAATTTGTTTTTATTTAAGCAGTGTGTAGGATAACCTATTGTTTTACAGTGTGATGGGATTTTAATTTGTTTTTATTTAAGCAGTGTGTAGGATAACTGTAACGCACCGGTGCATGGGTTTACCTTACTGCACCGGTGTGGTAGGGTTATCCTACGCACCGCTTAAATAAAAACAAATTAAAATCCCATCACACCGTAAAACAATTTTTTTTAAATCAGTTAAGGCGGTGCGTATATGTTCCATATATGCCCTGGTGCGTTTAAGTAATGGAGACGCACCGCCCCACTAATTTTTTTAAATTGACACACTACCCCATCGGTGTGTTAGGATTACCCTATGCACAACTTAAAATAAAAACAAATTAAAATCCTAAACCACCTTAACTGATTTTTTAAAAATTGTTTTACGATGCGATGGGATTTTAATTTGTTTTTATTTAAGTGGTGCGTAGGATAACTGTAATGCACCGGTGCATGGGTTTACCTGACTGCACTAGTGCGGTAGGGTTATACAACGTACCACATAACATAACACAACAATTTTTATACTGTGTATTATTTTACACTAGTGCACCATGGGCGGTGCACACAAGTTATGTACGCACCGCGGGCGGTGCTTGACTATTTTTCAGGTACACCGATTATGAAATTTAACCTTTTTTTTTAAGGAAGTTATTTTTCCGTATTTATAAATAAGTTTATGATTTAGTAGATTTTTTTAATGTTTTATGTATACATGAGGCTGATGTATTTCATATGTTAATCATGCAGATATGTGAGCGGAGAGAGCAGCAATATTAGTAAGAGCATAGGGTGGACTTGTACAATGTTGTACGGAAGTGGGAGGCGAGGGAGAGGGAGAGGGATTTGTACCCTCACCCTATTACTGC
>CBVK0100681800.1:0-11177 GCA_900067695.1 Picea abies
GTCTAGGACCTATGGGCCTCAAGACATGATCTCTTAGTTATCCCTAAAAAGTGAGGATAACACACCCTACTATGAGCTTCTTTGATCCTGTAAGGAACAGGTCATCTACATAAAGGTCTTTTGTCGTCCTTTTTCAATTTTGACAAGTCTAAAACCCTAATTACTATTACTAATTCTATCCAAGCAAAAAAGCCTTGACTAAATTTATTGTTGCTATGTTTATTGAGAAGCAAGTTAATTCGACTAGCTTTATTATAGTTAGCTATCTTTCTAATCTTGTCAAAGCTTTAAAAGCCAAAGTTTGAATTTATCCTATGCTTGCATGCATATCCCTAAATGCTAGTTCGACTCCCTTGTCCAATGTGATAGCATGGCAGATATTATTAGAACCTAAGTCACCAAGTTCGTCGGATTTGAAGCATAGAATTCAAATTTCGCCAAATCTTAAAAACCCAAATAAAATTCACCAAACTTTTATGTAAATTTGGCACAATCTTCGACAAAGGGTACTTAACAAGCAGTACAGAGGGTTGAATGTGTCAATTTAAGAGTCATTGTGGTGATACTTCCTGGTGATTACTGTGATACGGTGACTTGTCTTCCAAACACTCACAATTAAAGAGATACCCAAACCGCGATACCACCGACACCCTGCTCAACCATCAACACATCAATTGCTAGTGGCAACTCATTTGCAACTTCAACGTGACCTAGAATGCTTGATACAAGGCTCTGTGACCTAGAATGCTGGTCTCCTTGTCCCCTTTTGTCCATGGCCACAAGTAATTAATGCAAGGCTTGACTCATTTCTTCCTTTGTGCTTATTATCCTATCAAAGGGATTTCTTATGGCTTCCATCACTAATAATGAAATTTCTAAATTCCAATTATCATTGTAATCATTGTTGGTATCTTCCCACAAGACCAAGAAAGTGCTCTAATACCATTGGTATGAGCCTTAGTAATGACAACTAAGAAATGAGTTCGTTAGGATCCCAACAACTATAGACCCAAGGAACTGCACTACCAACAGATCCATTCATTGTTATAGAGGGTCTAGTACAGCGAAGTCTACTAGGGTAACTATAGTAAATTTAACAAACTGATTGTAGAATATTGACAGCAGTAAGCTCAACAACAGTAATAGTAACTAAATACTAAAAACCAAAGTACAAAGTGTTGATGTTTCTGGTAGCTGCAGGAGGTATTCACCTCCGGGATAACGTTTCTTATAGATGAAGCTGTCAAGAACTCAAGAAGATCCCAGTCAGCCTCACAGAAAATAATAAAGAAGAATTATATTGCTCCAGAAGTTAAGTCTGCCCTGCCAGAAAAGATTAACAGAAAAATATAATTTCCAGAAAGTCAGGTCAGCCCTGCCAGAAAAGTCACCGCACAGATTAGTATAAATAAGGGTGATGCCTTCCTCATTTGACACACTCACTCGTTATCTATAGTGCAAGTTTGGTGGAGAGAGTTGCAGTTGCAGCTGCAGCTGCAGCTGCAGAAGGAAGAAGGGCACATATGGAAGGTCTATCTCTTTTGGACTTGGTGATGTATTGGTAGAGCCACTCTAGCGCTCTGGCTAGAGTGAGCTGCAGATGCATAGTTGGTTGTCTCTTCATGGTGTGCTAGTGGAGGCTAGACACCCTAGCGCTCTGGCTAGGGTGTGATGCATCTATGTTGCTGAGATTCTTTCTTGTGGTTTTCTTTAGTGGATAAAGCTAGTTCTTGGTTATTTTATATTGGCAAGGATATTCTCTATAAGAAGATTTGTTGGGTTTTCTCCCCTTGTGTAGAAGGGTTTCCTAGGATGTATATGTTATGCTCGGGGGTGGCATGAGTAGGTGCCTATGGTTGGGTGGTGATGGTGCAACATCGCCCATGGAGAAACGAGCATACAAAAGAAGTTCAAATTGCTATGGTAAATCTAATGTTAACGTAATTAACGAAAATTCAACATGAAATCAGAGCTTGGTTTCCTTCAAAATAGTCTAATCGTTGGAAGGAAGATCGTGAGATTTTCCTTGCCGCTGTAATTCGCCGCTGCAGTTTACTGTTGTAGCTTGCCACAGTACCTTCCAGCTGCATAGTTTTATTTTTTCAAGCTCGTTGAATGCCACAGTACCTTCCAGCTGCATAGTTTTATTTTTTCAAGCTCGTTGAAGACCTTTCCCTAGGTCGTTTGGCCTAATTCCTTGACCAACAGTTGTGCCCTACCCTAGCGCATCATCAACTACCTTCAAACTGCAAGTTGGAGCACTTTGAAGTTTTAGGGTTTGTCGTTGCTTGTCCTTACTGATGGTCCCACTGCTTGCCACTGTTTGTCGTTGCTGTCGGAGGTATGTACTTATATATGTTTAAACTGTATCAATATCTTGAGGGTGTTTGCAGGAGAAGGGATCTTTTTGTCCAAGCAGAAATCATAGATCCAGAGGGATCTCAGATCTAGCACATCCAAAGGAACAGCACACCCTCCAGGTTTGACTGTTTTGATATGTCTCTAGCTATTATGCCATTATTGTGATCATATGTTGTATCTTGATCTATCGAAGTTATGATCATTATGTACTAACCACTTAAATACTAGAGATGCACTTGTTGATCTCCCCTCGAGGAGATATTCTTGTTTTGTTGTCTGTTCCAGGCAGGTTATCTTGTTAATTTCCATGGAGGTTGCCATAGAAATGTTGTTGTTCTTGTTTCTTGTTCCGAGCAGGAGGCAGGACACTAGTGATAGCTCTAAGAGGGAGCTATAGTGACGGTTGCATAAGGCAACATATCTAAGTTGCACAAAACGGGGAAACGTTTCCAAGTTTCCAAAACCGGGACGGTACAAAACAGGCCCCCAAAAAATGGAAATGTTCGGGGAAACGTCGGGGGAAACATCGTATATAAAAAAATTATATATATATATATATATATATATATATTAAAAATAAGACATTATATTGCAAGAAAAACATAATGATGCAAAAAAAAATGCAATAATGAATAAAAAAAAACATAGAAAATGCAAAAATATATATATTTGATTGGGGGGCCATGGCACTCTTTTTATTTCTTATTTCGCCTCAAAGACACCGCCAGCCATACCGTACGGCATTTTCAAATCAAAAAACGTTGTACGGTACGGTCGCAGGCGTTTCCTGGCCGTACCGTACTGGTTTCCGAGTTTTGTACCGGTTTCCTGCCCGAAACCGAGGTGGGGGGCATTTCCTACAACTTAACTTGATGTAATTTAGTATTGGACGTCATACTATCCAATCACTGTGAAACCAACCAGTATACCCTTGCATATTTGGATTAGAAATTGTAACAGAAGATTGAATGTTAATCACATAGAGGGTCATAATGGATCATATTTGGAGAGGTCTGCACATATTTTTACTATATATGGAATAATAATCAAGATGTTTAATGAAAATTGAGTTTAGCAGTTTGGTTCACCAACATGTTGGGTTATAATCAGCCATCAAGCATGATAGTAGTACAGACTACAGATCCTTGCAATGTGTGAGAAATTTGTTTTCATTGTAATCAATGACATTACAATATATTTAAATTTATATACCTATTTGGAGGAGTTGTTACAATGTCTCATGTTTAACTACATGAATGGAACTGTTGAACCTCTAAATCGATAGCGAGTAGTTACACAGAAGAGGTAGAAGAGAGGAAATTACTATTGACATGCCCTTATCCTTGGTGTTGACCACTTTTTCAGAGGGATATTAAGGTCCATCTGAGAGTAGAAGAAATTGATTTGCAAATTAAGATCATCTGAGTAGATGATCTTATTTGATTTGGCCAATTTTATGATTATTTGACTCCTTGATCTTGTTTTATGCAATACAAAACAATGAAACAGGCCAACATGTAAGAATCACAGTTCCCATTTGTCAAAGTCATTGACCCATTAAAATGTGGTAAGTATTGGCAGGTCATAGTTTGGCCATGAGTACATGTGCATCAAATTCATTCTCATTGAGTCATACTTGTTGGCAATGGATTTTACCAACAATAGATTTGACCAGCCAACGAATTAGTTTGGCTCATTTTCTATGCCAATCTGTGTCTTGTTAACAATCTTAATCTATTGAACATGGATGACTAATCATATAGGAAAGCTATAATGGAATTCTTTAAAATATTTAGCATAACTAACAACTCATCCATGGACATTTGGTAGACTACTCTTTCATCACTGGTATAAAGGAAGAACGTGATGTCAAATTGGACATGGACCTTATTGAAATCAATAAAAATAAATGTTTGAAAAATCAACAAACCCAACCTCCTTGACTTACTATTTTTTTTGGATGTTGTTGCAATCATTTAGGACATTTGTTGTATGGTTGGAATCCTCATGGATTTGTCACAGTTCTTATTTACATCTAGTAGTATGTTTTAGAAAAATATACATCGAATTATATTGCTTGTAAAAAAAAATTTGTAGCATAATGTTGTAATCATTAGCATGTGTATAGTCTGTATTTTTTCTTCTAGCAGTTAGTTTTGTTGTTATATAGTTGAGGGAGATGTGCAATTCCTTTCGTGTTCAAGATGGAACTAATGTTTCCATATTTTCTTTTTCTTATGATCAATTAGTAGTGGATACAAATTCCTTCTTCCAATCTAATACAAGATATGTGGTGAAAGCTGCAATTCTGTTTGTAGTCATAAATTCCATAACTCTATTTTTGCATAACTAGTACATACAGTCTGCTGACTTGAGTTTCTCTTAAGCATGTAGTGTCTACACTTTTGAATTTACAATCAAGATTTTAGTATATACACTTTCTACTGTTTTGATTCTTGAGAGTTGTTTAGCCAGTTTTGGATTCCCAATTTAGGGTATTTATTAATAAGAAATAAATATTTATGTATGATGATATAAATTTCAATAAATACGGGTTTTATAAACAAAGGGAATTATATGGTAAATCTAGTTTTGATTCTTTTAAAGTACCTGACAGTATTCCCCCTAATGGAAAGCGTTTGTTGAGTGGTTTGTGTGAATCTAGTCCCAAAATGTGCATTATCGTATTTGTCAACCATCTGAATAAATTTAGAAAATAATGATACAACAGAGAAAGAACACAAGGCATGATATTGAGATTTCAATTATATTTGCACTAGAGATGTCAAGATAGTATGTCAACATTGGAACCTCCAGCCCCACAGCCTTTTTGGAATGGCTATACTTTTGTTGAAGGTGTATACCTTGCCAATTACCATTGTTTTACAATTACAAATCTCACAATTATATATTTCAAAAACTCTTTGTTACTTTTTGTTATCATTATTAAGGCACCATTTGATTGTCCTGCATATATTCCTTGATATTTTTATAAACTTTTTTATACTTTTAATAGAGGTATGTTACAGTGTGAATTTGGGCCCTAAGTATCATTGGGCTCAAAATCAAGATTAAAATCTAGTAGACTAAAATTTAAACTAATTTTCTTTTAGAAATATCACTAGATTGTCCAAATAAATTTGTTGTTAAGACATTAATTGTTATCAATAATGATGTGTTGTTATTCTTGGTTTTTTTGGTGCTTGGTGCAAACTTTCGGTAAACTACACAAAGCAGCAAGGAGACTTCATATTCAACATTGCTTTTATTGCTTAACTTGTGTAGACTTCCATCTCATGGGGCTATCGACCTACTACTCTTGGAATGAGGGTTATATGAACCTGGGGTTTTCATTGCTATCTTTAATCATTTAGTTCTGTGATCCTGTTCTTCATTCAGTCTAGACCATGTCTAATGAAGGATCAAGTTGGAGCTCACTTTTCTCTATTTTGCAATCACGATCATAAATGTAGACTTCATGAAGCCCGTATATAGATTTGAGTGCAACCTAAAAGTCATCAACTCCATCAATCTACTAAAATTTTGTCCTTCCTAGTTTGCTACAATGTGGTTTGAATCATTATCAATATTATATGGAAATTTTTTCTTACTACTGATATATACATTTTTAACATTTTTATGTTTGTTGTATTTGTCATTGTGTGAGGCTTTACTCTATACAACATTTTTTGTTTTGTTTATGTATTCATTGCCCAGTTTGATAGAGAATTTATGAAACTGTGTTGAGGTTTGGCCGAGGAAAAACAACCATATTCAGATTTCATTGTTGCTAATTCAAGAATAAAACAACAAGCATTCTCCATCATGGACCTTATACAAGAAAATAACATTTTATTTTCTGGGATTTTTATCAGCAACTGTGTCTTAGTTTCAGGCTTTTTTTTTATTATCTTTGAGTACATCGTCTTTATAGTAATGAACACATAATGATGCTAGTTCTTGGAGATCATGTAGAATGGATATTTTAACCCTCTCCAGTGATACTCTATAATGCATAACCCAACAATCCGGAGAAGATTCTCTCCATTGTATCTTGAACATGCTCCTCATACAATAATTTTGGATTCCTCTTAGTTGCAATAATAATACTGATCAACCAACTGAAGAAGGATTAAAAAGAGTAAAAAATAAAATATTAGTCCTCACCAGCATCAAAAGATTCAATTTAAAATTGTTCTGAAAGAGGGTGCCTCACAATAAATCATGTCTCCTTTTATGTGTTTGCAAAGGAGCATGGAGTATGTTAGTGTCCTTATTTTGGGGGAAATGCCCTTCACCCAAAACCAACAGTCCAAATTCCTCAAGTAGAATTTTTTGGTAATGTTTTATCATTTGATTTTCTGATTTTTCACAAATTGTACTTGAGAATCAAGAATAACTTACAAGCAAAATACTCTTCTTTGATTTCCATTCTCTCAAGGTATGAAGTTGGTTGGATCTCAATGTTTATGCCTTATTGGTTACATCATATAGGTTATAAACATGGATCTCCTCCACTCCCCATTTTTTGTTTTCTTTCATCCAAGAACCCAAAATGATTTTGGTGGCTTTTGGGTGCTACAATCAATGGTATTTCTTTGGGCATTTAGTAAAAAAATTTCGAATAAAGCTAATCATAAGGAAAGACTTCATGTTCATGGTTCATTTTCCATAATGAAACCACTAGGTTCTTCAACTATAAAGTTGTTTTGCAAGAGTTTAAAGTCATCATTATGGTGTGATTTCATGTGTTTTATCATTCAAAGATGCATAATATGTTTATGTACAAGGTTTCTCTACTTTGAGATTTTCTAGTTAAATAAACACCCTTCCTAAAAAACTGCATGACCATGTATTATACTAAACAGAGGTGAAATTAGTATAACACCAATCCCTTGATCCCATAGTTATCTTATTGCGGTAGCATATCCCTATGTTGGGATGTTAGTGCACTTGTTTGCTTATTTTGAATTAC
This sequence comes from Picea abies, assembly GCA_900067695.1. Classification (NCBI taxonomy): domain Eukaryota; kingdom Viridiplantae; phylum Streptophyta; class Pinopsida; order Pinales; family Pinaceae; genus Picea; species Picea abies. Next base: position 7,337 of record CBVK0100681800.1, read on the forward strand.
ATTTGTGGTTTTTTATTTGGGAGCGTATAAGAGTTTCCTCATGTTTACATACTAAGGATAGAAACAAAAAGGGGTATTAAAAATGCCATGAAAAAATGTATACCTAGGATATTTGGTAAAAATAAGGGGTTTTAAAATTGTACATACGTATCGGGAGGGGTGTCAACAAAAGGATTTAATTTTTTTTTCAATATCTAGTGAAATTAGGGGTATTCTTTAATACCCCATGAACGAATGTGCTATGTCACAATTTCATTGAGTGAAGTCCTGGTGAAATAGCTAATATTCCATCGAATTAAAGTAAACTTTTCTTTAAACCAAGAACATATATCATACTCTTCACATGTTCGACATTTCTAATGCTCAATAACCTAGAAATATATCCTTCTCCTTATGTTTCTAATATTTTGTCATTTCTTATTTTGATATCATGCAACATTATAAGCCTATACTTGCCAATTAATCTAATCTCATTTTCTAATCATACATTTTCTTGTGCCTAAATTAATATACTAGGCATGCTCTAAATTTTTTTGTTCTACAAGTGAGGTCAACAATGCACCTTTCTCCTTACTCTTCTCATGTTCCTTCTTCATAGCATGGTGTCATTGAGTTTTTCTTCTCATTATCATGTGACTAGTCAAACTCATTCTTGAAAATTCATATGCATAATCTTCCTTCTTGACATAGTATTTTGGAGGAGATACCACCAAAGAAATATCCATTTTTTTTATCCCCCAATGGATCTTCAATATGGTCTTTTATTGTAATCATTGGTCACAATTATAATGTTTTTGTGATGACTATTAATTCAAAATTAATGGCTACAATAGCATCAAAATTTCTATGTAGGTGTATTTCTATAAACATCCTTATTAATGGTCGTATCAATTTCCTTATTAACAACTATAAAAACATCCCTAAAAACATCTCAATTAATGACTAAATTGTGGGATGACATCAAGACATCCTTAATAGCATCCTTATTAATTACTAGATTAAATGGGACATAAGTAGGGATGTAATTATGCCCCTAGTAATGTCTCACTTGTAAAATTGTCACAATTAATACATAGTTGACATATTAATTTATTACTAATACATAAGTAGTGGACCCCCTTTTGAATTGTTGAACCACCTATTGATGTCTTCTCTAGTTGGTCTTTATAGTATGATATTGTGACCTCATCATGTGTAACTTAGGACCAAATGTTGGTGCTTAATGTTAGACCCAATGCCCTTATAGTTGTTCGACATAAGTGTACCTTATATTACTAAATGATATTGGCATATTCAACCTTCTTAGAGAAGGAAGTCTCACCTAAAGCATCAATTTAGTAGTTATCATGATTGTTAAGCACGTTATAAGTTAATGACACAAAATAAAATTCATGGTCATAAAAGTTGACAATGGTGCACAACCATTCATTCATTAATACATGGGAAAAAATATATAACATTGATGCACAATGAGAAAATGCACATTCACACCATAAAAGAATCACCGTATTCATTAATAGCATATTAACATTCTTAATAAACCCTAACCATACATAAGAGAACCATCCATAAGAAAACCATCCATAAAGGCACTTACTCAAGCCCTAATTAATCTATGAATCTTGCCAAAAATGTAATTAACAAAGCTAAGACTTAACAATAGAGATACTAGATAAAATAAAATTCATCTAAAACTAATGTTGGATTCATAACTCCAACCCATTCAACAAAAGTAACAAGATATTTCCCTTATATGCTAGCTTCAAAAAATGTTAATGATAATTGCAATTTATTTATGAGTAAATAAAAATATTAAATTATTGTTCTGAGCACACATTCATGGTCCACAATCCCATCTAATCTATGTTAGAGTTACCCATCTACATATAGGCACAACCCTCCTAAAAAAACATATAGTTCTTTGTGTTAAAGAACCAATTGATCATTGAAGAAACCTTATAAAGTTAATAAATTAATATATTTTAAATGCTAAAATCAACCATTATACATCAAAATGGAACTTGGTAAAACCTTTTCTTTAGATGAGGTTACCTCATGAACAACTACAAGCCTTTTCTTTATATGAGGTTACCTCATGAACAACTACAAGCTTGGTTGGGAAAGACATAATTTGAATAAATGAGGAACCCTTCCAACTCGTCATCTCATTAATGAAGTTCACTCATAATGCCTATCTTATGAGACAAATAGTAAGAGGGATAAAAAAAAGGGGATTTGGTGTCTTGGCAATCTTATTCATTTCCATCTTCCTCAAATCCATAATTTATATTATGTATCTAGCTTTTTTATCTTAGGTTTCCTTTGTGGTTTGTATCTAAGTGGATGAAGACGGAAAATGAGTAGAAAGTTTTACATATTTATAGAGACTTATATGGCCTCAATTACAATCAAACATTAACACCTTAGAGGGGCATTACATAATTGCTTCATGCCCTCTTTTAACAAACTTTTTGGTGGGACAATTCTTAAAATTACACTAATGTTATATTTTTCAATATTTTAAAAAAATGTATAATATTGTTATAATATTTTTCAATTATTAATTATGATTATAGTAATAGATTGATAGATATTAGTTTTGAGGGTTAGTTTAAGTTGTCGTGAGTTAGACATGAGATCTCTTTCTCAAAATTGCAAGAATCCTTTATATGATTATAAGGGAAAAAATTTATTTAAATTATTTTTTAATTTGAATTATGTAAACGTTTACATTACATTAAGTTGTATGTTGTATGTTTTGGAAAATGATTGGGTCAAATTGTTGAAGTTTCAACATTTTTAATGTTGAGTAAATAAGAGCTCAAGACCATAATTAGGTTGCCTTTGTTATTTTTTAAAAATTGAAACTACAATTTGTATTATATATAAAAGGTTGTGCCGTAGAAAACAACAAAGTCAACCAAAATACAAAATTTGGCTTGAAGCATGAAAGGAACCCTTCTTTTGTGAATACAAAATTGACTGACAATTCCAAAGAACACTTCCATATAGATTGATTGATTACCTTCTTGACAAACTGAACTAGCAAGAAACATGGCTTGATAAAACATTTACATAAGAAAGGACTCATTATCCTATATTACCTACTCTTTGTCATGCCTAAGAGAGCCATCATCAACCTCCTTTGGAGCTGAGAAAGAACCCCCAATTTCCACTTTTGAGTTACCTCTATACTAAGAATTTGTTGCCACTTGGTTAATTGAGACTAAGTTTGAGTGTTGGGATATAATTAGGGACCAAATGAGTTGACGATCTAGTTCAAGGGTATCAATTTAGTTTATCTAAACCATGAGCAGATTCACAATATTTTCCACAACATTGTCCAAGTCCGAGATTTTCCCCATCACTTGTCAAAGCGTATCATTGTTCACTTGAAATATTTCCTTGTGCCGATAGAGCACTTTCTTAACTTAAACCCAATTGTAGTCCATTCCTTCTCTAATAAAACTAAAGCTAGAGTACCCACACCATAGAGCCCCAGATGAAAAGGTCTTTGTTATCGTACAGTTTGTAGCAAGGATAAAAGGCTTGAGGTTTGAAGGTAAAACTGGTGTAACAGGAACCAATCCCACCCAATGTCACCACAATGGGATGGTTCTTTCTACTTAGGGTGGTAAGGACCAAGGGAGATGTCCTCAGTGACTTGGGGTTCTGAGAAGGCAAAGGATTACAAGATAAAGTAGTTATTCCCCTGTCACAAGTCACCACCAAGAAGATAGTCCGGCCAAAGGCCAATGATAAAGTAAAACCCCCCAAAGAGATACACCTGTCTGAGACAAAGCAACAATAAACTGATATATGCAAGCTTTGATCAATGGGT
>CBVK0100681805.1:0-14321 GCA_900067695.1 Picea abies
CGTTTGGGTAAGTTAGTACATCAACTTCCCGGGGTCGTAACTTTTGCATATGATCTCTATTTTACGCGCACGATAGCCCGTTGGAAAGGTATCATCGAGGAGATTCAGTTTGGGGGCTCAATCATTCCTACAACTATCAATGAGAATTTCGATCCCCAAAAACCTTCATTCAGTCCCTCAAAATGGCCCCGAAAGTTTAAATTGTTAAAAATAATAAATTACCAAAATTGCCAGTAAACTGTTTTGAGCGAGTTGGAAAATGTGGGTGGCCACTGATATCCACCTAGATCATTTTTTGTGGTGGTTGAATGATTTTCCAAGATGGTCATTATGGTCTCCTGCAAGAAGAGCATCATAGTAGAGGCCACTGCCAAGCTCTTCTTTGAACGAGTGTGGGTACATTTTCTGATACCACAAACCATCATCTCAGATTGGGACAACTAGTTCCTCAACACAATTTGGTTGAGCCTTTGGTCACGGCTGGACAACAAGCTCACCAAGTCCATGACCTTCCACCCCCAAATGGATGGCCAAACCAAGGTCGTCAATATGATGATCGGGCATATCTTGCGCATGTACAATTCCAAGCATCCATGCACATGGGATGAGAGTCTTCCCTATGTTCAACAAAGTTACAATAAATCCATACATAGCTCAACCAACCACAACCCCTTTCAGGTGGGGTTGGGATTTAAACCATTGGGTCCCATGGATGTTGCACTACCCATTGCATCCACACAGGAAAAATCATCCCATGCTCAAACCAAAGTTGAAAAAGCCACCTGATTCATTTAATAAATCCAACACATCCTCCAACAGGTTCAAGATATTTTGTAGAAGTCTAATGAAAGGTACAAGTAACACCATGATCAACACCGGGCGCCACAAAAGTTTCAGGTGGGAGATAAATTTTTGTTGAATTTGCAGAAGGAACTCCTTACAGAACCCCATTGGAAGCTTCGTCCACTCCACTATGGAACTTACACCATCACCAAGGCTGTGGGTGAGAATGATTTTGAGCTCAACATTCCCCCCTTCCTTGGCTTGCACCCAATGTTTAATGTGGACCTCCTCGGCCATACTTTCCACCATTATTGGACACCTTAGAGATAGAAGAACAATTGACACCAATCCAATAGGTTCATGATATTTTGTAGAAGTCCAATTCCAAGTACAAGCAACGCCATGATCAACACCGGGTGCAACACAAGTTTCAGGTGGGAGATAAAGTTTGGTTGCACTTGTAGAAAAAACACCTTACAGGACCCCATCAGAATCTTCGTCCACTCCGCTATGGACCTTACACCATCACCAAGGTTGTGGGTGACAATGATTTTGAGCTCAACATTCCCTCCTTCCTTGGTTTGTACCCAATGTTTAATGTGGACCTCCTTCAACCATACTTTCCACCCTTATTGGACACCTTAGAGATAACACAACATTTGACACCGACATAACTCAACCCTGATTGCATGGAAAATGCATCTGTTGATCAAATCGTGGACATACAAGTCAAGGGCACTCGCCAACAGAATCTTCAACTTTATTAGGTTGTCAAAGCGGGGCGTCTCCAACACCAAGGCAAATGGCTCACTCGTGGCCAAATTCAACATAAATTTCCTCATCTGATGGGGGAACTCAATAGAATGGAGACTATTGTTTCCTAAGGAGGGAGGATTGATCCAGGTGGATATCAGTGGCCACCGACCTCTTCTAGCTGGCTCACATACAACTTTCATCTTCGCAGTTTGTTTCTAGATTTTTGCGTCCTAAACTTTTGGGGCCGTTTTGAGGCCCTAAACAACATTTTTTAGGCCCGCCATAGTCATAATCTAGAAGAAGTTAAGGTGTGATGACATTATGTGTATTCCTCAGATAGGCATTTTCAATGGGCTATCATGTGCCTAAAACACAGATCATATGCGAAAGTTACAACCCTGAGAAGTTGATGTACCAACTTACCCCATCGGGCCCACATGACTTTTGGCGCTTTATCTCCTAGGGTTAGGTTTTTGGATGTCTAGGGTTTTTTGTTTACTTATTGATGCTAAAAAGGCCCGGAGGCCTCATTAATGTGCTCAAATGAATGTGCATAGCCGCCACATCTCTTCTCATAGATTAGCTACCACCATTTGAGCAAGATTGTTTTCATTCTACATTTTACAGTTTCGACATATTTCTTTATTAAATAGAAGTTAAGTTCCATTGTATATGTGTTATTGTTCTTTTAATATCTATGTTACTGTTATAGATCCGTGTTTCATTTAGTTCCTCTCATAAATTCAGATAAAAAACATTAGGGGTTCCAAAAACTAGGTGCAAAAGAGATTATTTAAATTGAAAGGGTATATTCTATTGATTCATTGAAATGTCCAAAAGGTCATACACTACAAACTTTGGCATGTGTGACTTGGAAAATTGAATTTCAAAAACTTGAATCTAATGGTGAAACACAACATGGTTGCTGAACTACTCATGATTGTTCCCCTTGATGGAGTATGTGAAGGAAGTATGGTTAGGAAGCATCATCAAGGTGCCTCTGAAACAAGCAAGGCTTGGAGAGTAAAGACCCAATTAGAACTTGTCCATAGTGACCCATTTTGCCTAAAAAACCCATCATTGATTGGTTCAAGCTATGTATTGACCTTCATTGATGAATTTTCCATCTACAATGGGGTATATTTCTTAAAGAATAAGAGCCATGTATTTAAAAAGTTCAATAAATTTAGTGCAGTAGTCGAAAATAAATGTGATTGATTGGTGAAATGTTTGAGATCAGAAAATGGAGGAGAATACACAGGCAAGTATTTTGAAAGGTACTTGTCATAGAATGATATCTCTTGGTAGAGATATGTACCTTGCACACCTCAAAAAAATGGTATTTCTGAAAAAGAGAATTTCGATTTGGTAGAAATGGCACAATGTTTACTTCCCAAAGGTCTGTCGTCTAAGTTTTTGGTAGAAATTGTCTATTTCTCATACAATTTTTTTAAATTTGATTCCAATTAAAGTTCTATGGGATGTGACTCTTGTCGAAAAAAGGAGTGGAATAAAACCCTTAGTTAGAAATCTTAGAACCTTTAGCATGAAATCACATTTTGAATGATAGAAGGAAAAAACTAGATGTGAAGAGTCATGCTTGTATCATGATGGTCTGCTTTGAAGAATTGAATACCTACAAGTTATTTGAACCTATCAAGTAAGAGATTGTCCATTGAAGGCATGTTGTATTTGAAGAGAAGACCTTAGATATCTCTTTATCGAATGTTTCTACTAGCTTGTTAAGCAACGATCCTTTGAATTTTCAGTGGAAATCTAGATCAAATGGCTACTTTATAGGACCATGAACTAGTTAGTCAACTTATTTGCCTGAATCAAACTATAGTCAACCTTCTATAAAAGAATTTACTACAACATTTGGGATCCCTGTTCAATCCAAAAATGATGATATTCATACAAGAGATCCTTCAAAAAAGGGAGTTGTTCTTCCCAGCTGGGTGACCAAGATAATTGAAGCCATTGCAATTAATGCAAGAGATACCAATGACTCAATAAAATATATGGCATGGTAGTGTTGCTCTAATGGTATGTGTGTTAAAGGCATGTGATACAAAGACATATGTAGATGCACATGATCGACTTGAATGGGACAACACTATAGTTGATGAGTATCATTCCTTGATGAAGAATGACACATGGGATTTAGTTCCTCAATTGCAAATAAATAATGTAGTGAAATGTTGATGGGTTTGCAAATCAAATTCATGATTGATGGTGTTGTTGAGAGAGAAAATGATCTTTTGGTAGCTAGGGGATTTTGTTAACATAAAGGCATCAATTAAATTGAGACTTTACCCTAGTTGCAAAGATGAACTCCGTTCATTCGATTCTTTAACTTGTTGCTCACTTTGGATGGGCAATACATTAGATGGATGTCAAAATTAGTTTTCTACATAACGATTTTACTAAAGAGGTTCATATGGAGAAACTCCCCGATAATGAAAGGATGGCAATGTTGTGTGTTTATTGAAGAAATCCTTGCATAGTTTGAAATAGGCCCCTAAGGCATGGTATGTGAATGTCGAATGCTTTTCCTTAAATCTTACTTTGAAAAAACGTGCATCAGATCATAGTATAAATGTGTTATGTGTCAGTGGTGTAACATTAATGATTACATTGAATGTGAATGATATAGTCATTACTGGAGGTGGTGTTTATTTAATATGTTAATTTAATTTTGGCTTTGAAGAAACAATTAACAGATACATTTGAGATGAATGAATTTGGTCTTTTACATTCCTTTTTAAGTATCCAAGTCTTACAAAGCGATGATGGTATCTTTATTTCTCAACCTAAATATGTGTTAGATTTTTTACATAAGTTGAGAATGGAAGATTGCAAACCCTATGCTACACCTCATCAGTTAGGAGTGAAGCTAAATGAGTGTAATTCCCAAAAATTCGGTGCTACACTCCATTAACATCTTGTTCATATCCTTATCTATTTAAATCATAGCTGACCAATATTTCCTTTTCTATTAGTGTGGTTTCTCGATTTATATAAAAATGCGAGAAAGTCACCTTAAAGCCTCAAAGTGAAGTGTTCTTTATATAAAGGGAACTTACCAACTTAGTATAAAATATTACAATGACAAAATGAACCATTTAGTCAACTACATTGATCAAGATTGGGTTGAATATGGTGATGACAGGAGGTCTACATGTGGTTATATGTTTTGACTTGTCACCAAACTCATTGTCTGGTCTTGTAAAATCATAAGGTGGTCTTCTCATTAACCATAGAAGGAAAATATTGTGGTGATTTGCATGTTGGCACATAGGCAATATGGATTCAACATCTCATGGGAAAACCTGGATTTCTAGTTGAGACATCAACTGTGGTATATTGTGACAATCAAAGTACGATACAAGCTATAGATAATCTTGTTGCAAACAACAAAATGAAGTGTGTGACACTTCATGATCATTATTTGAGATAGTTGGTGTTAGCACACTGTTAAAAGTTTTAGATCAGGAATGGAAAAACCCCTTGGTGTTCTACCTAAAAGAGGGTTTCTATTTGAGTTTTATGGTTATTATCACTTGAGTGTTTTAATTTTAGTGAGTGGGGGCTAATTTCATAGGTTAGTATGTGAGAGGTGAGCCTCGGGAGCCTAAGCAAGAACCCTTGGTTAAAATTCAATGCAATCTAGTAGTTAAAATAAAGGTAGAGTTCTAATAGACAAGGGATTGATGGTCAAAATAAGGGGCAAAGAGTAATTGAGGGCTAAGAACCAACGACGTGGGCATAAGTTGGTTTGGCAATTGATATACAATTAAATCTACGATTGATAATTCATTTCACATCAATAACTAACATGAAGGTTATGTCCCCTTGCACGATGTGAAGAGGTAAATCACCCAGGACGTGTGGCATCGGTTAATTGGAATCACACTGTGAGAAGAGGCTAGCAAACCACTAATGTCATGATGCGATACTGTCGTCGGGAAGTGGAGGAAATTTGTCTCCCCGCCTGACATAGATGGCTTGTCCTAGCATGATACACCTGTCACCTAAGCATCACACTACTCTACAAACATGTCAGGATATGTATGGCAGATGTACATCCATGTGGTTGAGTTAAAATGTGACAGGTGGCAGTGGGACCCAATTTAGTAAATGACACTTGTAGAAGATCGTATATAGTATAGGGAAAAGTGGCTTTATCATGATGCCATGTAGGTGACACACATTAAAAATTTGAAAAAAGTATAAAAGTGCCCCAGTGGGACAAAGGAGGGGCTTATATATCATTATCAAAGCGTTTTTTTACTGGTGATAGTAATTGTTGACGATGAATTCACTCGAACACCTATACACACAGTCAATACTCCAGTAAAAATTTATTCCTGAGCCTATCGACCCTCCTCTTTATATATTCATGATCGATTTCCCTTGTAAGTTGATATAATGTCTACCTAGTCAAACCCCAATAGATGTCAAGTACCCAAGAAACCAAATTTCGTTCATGATCACCTAGTTGATAGAGAAGGGAACGTTTGCGACCTAGCTCTATCATTCCTAGAACTTTATCAGTTGATTCAAAGGGCCTCGGTTGATGCTAATAATGGTCATGATTATTTGCATTTATGGGAATTGAACTTAGACTGAGCAATTGTTCCTGAAACTTACCATTTCTATGAATTGGTTAGCTGGTGTGCTATTAATTGCCAAGTTGAAAATAAATTACTAGTTTCCATAGATCACTCTAGGATATTCTGCCAAATAAGTAGAGAATCTATTGGTCAGATGCTTCAATTTCCAGATCTTTCTACCTCTAAAATCCTAGACAATGATGCTTTGGCCCCAAAGTATCAAGCATTATTGCAGCCTCAGAGAGAGAAGGTGTTAAAAAATCTTCTGGCTCACAATGACCCACTACCAGCAAGATCACCACCCTACAAATAAGAATTTTTTCATGAGATAACTAGACATGACATCACCATGGTATGTCAAATATTGGGTTATGAACATGAAAAAATGGTAGATGAAACCATTTGATACCGGTGACGGTCTTGTGTCCTCCAGATGCAATAATGTATGCTAAATTTGATTATTGTTATTTCTTGGTTGAAATCATACACTTCCATTTATCTAACTTTCACAGTGCCAAGACGTTCAGGTACCATGCTTACTTGGTCTATCTTATACTGTTCAACAATATGTCACATTTTGAGAGCCTGGGTATTCAATCAGTGGATGACTTAGGGGTGTTTGAATTGTTGGGTTGTTATATTCTTTGCAGTGAAAGTCTAGTCAAGGTGAATCGACTGACAATCAATATATTCTTTGCAGTGAAAGTCTAGTCAAGGTGAATCGACTGACAATCAAAGTCGAGGTGGATTGATCGCAAGTCGAAGGTCAAGGTGGTTTGACATGGTAAACGAATCGACAATGAGTCAAAGAGGTCAACCAACAAGAGGTTAAAAGGTGAGAATATGGTGACTGACTGAAGACCGAATGAAGAATGATTGGTAGTCGACTTGTAATACGACTTGAAGTCGACTGTAACAAAATATGGAGATTCGCGGGATTTGTAGCCAATGATCTGCATGGATCTATAATTGTTTTTTGGCGCTAAGTATTTAGGAATATTCCTATTGTAAAGCTTATAAAGAGGCATGTTGTAAGGTTGTAAAGGCTAACGATAATCAATGAATCATAGGATATATATTCTTTAGAGAAATCTTTAGATGTAGGTTGTTGGTCATATAGATGTCAGTCGGATTAACTATAGGGTTGTTCTTGCCCAAGCAAGAGGGTATGATGTCAATTATGTCTTAGGTGTGGACCAAGGTGAGACATGTAACCTTTTATTCATATTTAATAAGACAACAAGAGAACATAACGCTCAAGGAATGTTGGTTTTCCTGGTTTGGGTTTCCAGGGTAAAATCTATGTGTACTATGTGATTGCTTTGTCATTTTTTGTTCTTGATTAAATTCTTCTACTCTTATACTAGGTTTAGTATGGAAGTGTTTCTCATTTTCTGAAAAGTGGTATCACAGTTGTGTTATGCTTTGACGTGTGTCTCAGATCTTGATTTACCAATCTTGAATATGAGAACTAAACCCTATGTACAATAAGAGTTTTGAGTCATAAATTGTGTTAAAGATCGTGGTAAAGAATGGTGAGCAGTTCAAGAATAGAGATAGAAAAAATCAATGGCCATAATTTTGAGCTTTGGAAGATTAAAATGGAAGATATTCTCGTAGATAGAGAATAATGGACAATGGTTTGTCTAGCTACCTGGCCGACAAGCATGTCGACGAAAGAATGGGAGAAACTCAAAAGAAGAGCAAGAAGTACGATTCAACTTTGTCTTGCAAATTCAGTACTGCAGAATGTCTCAGGTGAAGATTTGACCAAGAATCTGTGGGACAAGCTGGGAAGCTTATACTAGTAAAAAAATTTGGTAATTAAGTTGTTTCTCAAAAAGAAATTGTATCTTCTGAGAATGAGTGAAGGCAGTTCAACGACTAATAATTTAAATGCGTTTAACACAATTTTAAGCTAGTTATCATTTGTGTATATTAAAATCACGAAGGATGAGAAGTGCATAAGCCTATTATGTTCTTTTCCAGACTCCTAGAATAGCTTAGTTGTGGCTATAGGGAGTAATTCAACCACACTAGCGCTAGAAGACGTGGTTGCTTCTCCGTTGTTAGAAGAAATGAGAAGAAAGAACATGGAAGGATCGATCAAAGATGTTTTAGTGGTGAGAGGTCGACCAGTTGAAAGAGATAAAGGCAAATTCTCTAGTAGAAAGTCTGAGTTGAAGGGTAGATCTAAATCCCCGGTTCATTCGACATGAGGATGCTGGAAATGCAATAAAGCTTGGAATTACAACAAGGATGGTAAGTCAAGGGTGATGGAAGTCAATATGGGATTTGACAAGAAGCAGTCGAATGAGAGAAAGACGACCCCAGATAAGGGAGGTGATATGTAGCTAACGTCGACTAGTACACAGTCGAATAAAGGTGTTTGATTAATCAACTCAGGAGCATCCTATAATATGACACCACACAGAGAATGGTTCAACAAGTATGAACAATATGATGGAGGTGATGTGTTCTTGGGGGATGAATCGACAACCAAAATTGTCAGACAAGGAAGAGTTCCATTGATATTACAGGATGAGAGGAAAAAAACCCTTCCTAGTGTGCTACACATTCTCGGTTTAGGAAAAAATCTGATATCTGTCAGTAATATGGGTGATGTTGGAGTACACCCTTTGTTTTGGAAGGATTCGTGCAAGATGGTTAGAGGTGCAATGGTTTTAATGAAAGGAGTTCGGATTGGAACCGTATACAAGTTGTTAGGGAATGCCGACTTGACTAGATGCAAAAATATTGTTGCTCCTGAAGTCGACTCGACTGGACTCGGGTTGAGTTGGTACAAACTGGCTCAACTAGACATGATAAAATTGACTCGACTGGACTCGGGTTGAGTTGGTACAAATTGACTCAACTAGACATGATAAAATCGACTCGACCAAGCTATGGCACAAGAGGATGGGACACATCCGATAAAAATGACTTCAAGCTATGCACAACACATGTATGGTCGAAGTTTTTCCTGAATGTGGTTTAGAAGTCAACTTTTGTGAACATTGCATATATGGAAAACAAAGTCGGGTGAGGTTCCCATTTGGAGCGACAAGGGAAAATGGGATTCTAGAACTGTTTCATAGTGATGTATTTGGCTCAATTACAGTGCCTTCACTTGGTAAATCCTTGTATTATGTCTCCTTCATAGATGATTTTTCTAGGAAGACATGGATATATTTCTGGGGAAGAAATCAAAGTTTTTCGAGAAATTTAAAGAGTTTAAAGCTCTTGTAGAAAACTAGACAGATAAGAAGATTAAAGTGTTGAGAACTGAAAACAATGGTGAATTATGTGGAAAAGAATTTGATCAGTTCTGCAAACAGTGTGGCATAGCATGCCAAAATACCACACCATATACCCCACAACAAAATGGAGTTACCGAGAGAATAAAAGGAACATTGATGGATTATGCAAGGAGCATGCTCAATGGTGTTGGGCTCGCACAAGAATTATGGGCAGAGGCAGTCGACACTGCAATATATCTGGTGAATATGTCTCCTTCGTCAGTGCTAGTAGACATGAATCCACATGAGGTATGGTCATGTAAGAAGCCTTCGGTTGCACATCTCAAAGTATTTGGTTGTGATGCATTTGTGCATGTTGCCAAGGAAAAGAGGAGCAAGCTAGACAAGAAGGCAGTCAAATGTATTTTTGATGGATATAAAGAAGGAATGAAAGGATATAAGCTCTGGGATCCCACATCAAGGAGAACAATGTACAATCGATATGCGGTATTCAGAGAAGTCAGAGGTAAGTTTGAGCATGAAGAAGTTGTTCAGACCAAGAATAATCCTAAGACGATGTGATTTGAAGTGAGGAACGAATAATATTATTCAGATGAGTCGACCGAATCTGAGGAAGAGGTTGAACAATAGACTTCGGTGGTAAGGAGGTCAGAAAGCGTAAGAAAACCAGTTGAAAGGTATAGTTTACCCTACTTCCTTTCTGCATTCGTGTTAATTTCCATTGATGATGAGCCCAAGTCCGTCAGTGAGGCATTCGACTCAGAAAAGTGTAAACTCTAGAAGGACGCCATGGTTGAAGAGATGGAATCCTTTCACAAGAACGAGACATGGGATTTAGTCAAGTTACTAATGGAAGAAATCTCATCGGTAGAAAATGGGTATTCAAGAAGAAGATGAATGTCACGGGACAAGTCGAGAAGTTCAAAGCTCGACTGGTAGTGAAAGGCTATTCCCAAGTCGAGGGAGTCAAATTCGGTGAGATTTTTTCCCCTCTTGCAAAACTAACTTCCATTAGAGTACTAATGTCTCTAGCTGCAACATTCAATATGGAAATAGAACATATGGATGTGAAGACAACGTTCCTACATGGGGACTTGGAAGAAGAAATCTACATGAAACAAACTAAAGGATTTGTAGTAAAGGGAAAGCAAGAGTTTGTGTGCAAAATGAAAATATCCCTTTACTGTTTAAAGCAATCGCCAAGGATGTGGTACCAGAAGTTCGACACATACGTCCTTAGTTTGGGATTTGTGAGAAGCAAAGTTGATCATTGCATATATTCCAAGGAAGAAGGTGGACATTTCATATATGTAGCTTTGTATGTTGATGACATGTTGCTGATTGGAAACAACATGGATGCAATAAAGGAGGTGAAGAAGAATCTACCCTTCAAGTTCAACATGAAGGATCTCGGTGCAGCTAACTTCATTTTGTGAATGGAGATTAAAAGAGATCGAGCCACTAGAAAGTTCCGGTTAAATTAGATGAAGTATATTGAAACAATTCAACATACAGGATTGCAAACCAATGAAGGTGTCAATTCATGTGGGAGCAAGGATAATTGATGAATAGAGTCCAAAGAAAAAGGAATAAATAGAGGACATGGCACATGTTCCCTATGCAAGTGTTTTTGGTAGTCTAATGTATGCTATGATATGCACTTGACCAGGCATTGACCATGCAGTGGGAGTGTTGAGCAGGGACATGTCGACACCTGGAAATGAGCACTGGACAGATGTCAAGAGAGTATTAAGGTATTTGTGTGGCACGAAGGACTATGCTATATGCTACCAAGGAAGACCTGAAGGTGAGAGTGATAAATTAAATGTACATGGCTTTACTGACACTGACTGGGCTGGAGATTTGGATCGATAGAGGTCAGCCAACGGATATGTTTTCAAGATGTTCGGTGGAGCAATAAGCTGGATGAGTAAGTGACAAATGGTTGTAGGCTTGTCAACAACAAAATTTGAATACATGGCGATCACTCATGGAAGCAAAGAAGTGGTATGGCTTCAAAGGCTATGTTCCAGAATCGGGTTTGAGAAGAGAGCTATTAAACTAAGTTGTGAAAGTCAAAGCGCAATATTTCTGGCAAAGAAACCTACTTATCATTCGAATACTAAGCACATTGATGTACAATACCATTTCATAAGAGACATGGTGGAAATCAATAAGGTGCTACTAGAGAAAGTAGACATGTTGGAAAACATATTAGACTCATTGATCAAGTTTGTGAGTGTTGTGAAGTTCTCTTGGTGCAGAGAGGCAATGGGAATTTTTTCCCTAGGTCTGTGAATGAAAGTTCAGGAATCTCATGTTTCAACAAAGAAGACAACAAGTGGGAGAATTTTGGGTTGTTATATTCTTTGCAGTGAAAGTCTAGTCGAGGTGAATCGACTAATTATCGAAGTCGAGGTGTATTGAAAAGAAGTCGAAGGTCGAGGTGAGTCGAATGGGAAAATTCAAAGTCAAAGGTCAAGGTGGTTCGACATGGTAAAGACATCGACAACAAGTTGAAGAGGTCAACCAACAAGAGGTGGACAGGTGGGCATATGGAAACTGACTGAAGACCTAATGAAGGCCGACTGGTAATATGACTTGGAGTCGACTGTAAAAGAATCTTGAGATTCACAGGATTTGTAGCCAATGATCTACATGGATCTATAATTGTTTTTGGGTGCTAATTCTTTCGGGGTTTTCCTATTGTAAAGACTATAAAGAGGCGTGTTGTAAGGCCATAAAGGCTAATGATAATCAATGCATCGTAGGATAGCTAGTCTTTAGAGAAATCTTTAGATGTAGGTTGTTGGTCATGCAGATGTAAGCCAGATTGGATATAGGGTTGTTCTTGCACAAGCAAGAGGGTATGATGTCAATTGTGTCTTAGGTGTGGACCAAGGTTAGACATGTAACCTTTTATTCAAATTGAATAAGACAACAAGAGAGCAGAACACTCAAGGAATGTTGGTTTTCTCAGTTTGGGTTTCCCAGTAAAATATATGTGTATTGTATGATTGCTTTATCATTTACATTCTTGATTAAATTCTTCTTCTCTTCTGCTAGGTTTAGTGTGGAATTGTCTCTCATTTCCTGACAAGTGGTATCAGAGCTTATTTCTACCATGACAATTGGTATCAAAGCTTTGTTATGCTTTGACGAGTGTATCAAATCTTGATTTACCAATTTTGAATATGAGAACTAAACCCTAGGTGTAGTAAGAGTTGTAAGTCATAAATTGTGTTACATGTCATGGTAAAGGAATGGAGAGCAGTTCAAGAATAGAGATAGAAAAATTCAATGGCTAGAATTTTGAGCTTTGGAAGCTTAAAATGGAGGATCTTCTTATAGATTGCGAACAGTGGACAATGGTATGTCCAGGTACCCAACCGACAGGAATGTCGACGAAAGAATGGGAGAAACTTGAAAGAAGAGCAAGAAATATGATTCGGCGTTGTCTTGCAGATTCGGTACTGCTCAATGTCTCAGGTGAATATTCGGCCAAGAAAATATGGGATAAGATGGGAAGCTTATACGAGTCAAAATTTATGGTAAATAAGTTGTTTCTTAGAAAGAAACTGTATCTTCTAAGAATGAGCAATGGAATTTTGGTGACTGAGCATTTAAATGTGTTTAACACCATTTTAAGCTAGTTATCATCTATGGATATTAAAATCACTGAGCAGGAGAAGTGTATAATCCTATTATGTTTTTTTCCAGATTCCTGGGATAACTTAGTCATGGCTATAGGGAGTAATTCAACCACACTAGTGCTAGAAGACATGGTTTATTCTCTACTGTCAGAAGAAATGAGAAGAAAGAACATGGAAGGATCGACCAAACATGATTTAGTGGTGATAGGTTGACCGGTTGAAAGAGATAAAGGAAAACTCTCTGGTAGAAAGTCTAAGTTGAAGGGTAGATCTGAATCCCTGATTCAATCGACAAGAAGATGTTGGAAATGTGGTAAAGTTGGGTATTACAAAAAGGATTGTAAGTCGAGGGCGATGGAAGTCAGTACGAGATCCGATGAGAAGCAGTCAACTGAGAGAAAGACAACCCTAGATAAGGGAGGTGATGTGTACCTAGCATCAAACAGTACACAGTCGAATCAAGGTGTTTGGTTGATCGACTCAGGAGCATCCTATCATATGAAACCACATAGAGAATGGTTTTGATCGACTCAGGAGCATCCTATCATATGAAACCACATAGAGAATGGTTTTGCGAGTATGAATGATATGATGGAGGTGATGTGTTCTTGCGGGATGAATCAACAACCAAAATTGTTAGACGGGGAAGAGTTCAACTAATACTGTAAGATGGGAGGAAAATAACCCTTCTAGGTGTGCTACACATTCCGGGTTTGGAAATAAACTTGATATTTGTCAATAAAATGAGTGATGTTGGAGTGCATACTCTATTTAGGATTCATGCAAGATGGTTAGAGGTGAGATGGTCTTAATGAAAGGAGTTTGGATTGGAACCCTATACAATTTTTTAGGGAATGTTGACTCAACTGGATGTAATAGTTTCATTGTTCCTGAAGCCAAATCGAATTTGACTCAGCTTGACACGACTCAGGCTGAGTCAGTAAAAATTGACTCGAAAAGACATGATAAAGTCGACCCAACCATGTTATGGCACGAGAGAATGGGACACTTTGGAGAAAAAGTACTTCAATCTATGCACATCAAAGGTATGGTTGAAGGTTTTCTTGAATGTGGTTTAGAAGTCGACTTTTGTGAACATTACATATATGGAAAACAAATTTGGGTGTGGTTCACATCTGGAACGACTAGGGAAAATGGTATTCTATAATTGGTTCATAGTGATGTGTTTGGTCTGGTTACAGTGCCTTCACTTGGTGGATCCCTGTATTATGTCTCCTTCATAGATGATTTTT
>CBVK0100681807.1:0-11310 GCA_900067695.1 Picea abies
CATTGGAAGCACCAACTTCCTTTTTTTTCCAGCTGCAACTGCAAGGAGGCTCCAACCCCCTAGTTTCTGAGGCTACAACTTGAGGGAAGCTTCAACTCCCCAATTCTTTGGCTACAACCAGAAGGAGACTACAACCCCCTATGTTCTCCAGCTACAACCGAAAGCTGGCTACAACCACCTGTCCTTGCCCCGTCCAAACACCCTGACGTATAAGTAGAATGATGGAACCACCGTCACACTATCACTATGAGATATAATGTAGTAAACATGTACCAATAAACCTACCCCAAACAACCTGTACCAATAACCTAAACCATGTATCAACCATGCATCAATCTATACCTCAACCTGTAATCAAACTGTACCATAAACAAGTGCATCAACCATGCACCAACCTGTACCAAACAACCTGTAATCAACTTGTACCATAAACAAGTGCATCAACCATGCACCAACTTGTACCTCAACCTGCAAACCTTCCTTAACTTTAACAAAAAGAGACTAGCATTTTCATCAAACTTTAATTTAGTCTCACGTGACTAGTTTTGGATTAGTCAACAGCCCTAACTTGAAATAATCATAACTATGTACCTGTAATGAATAAATATATGAAAATAGTACACAATGTTCTTCAGTGTGTTTTATGCAATTCCTCTAGCTTTCACTATTTCAAACCTCTCAAAAAAGGAGTTATAGCAAAAATGGTATACCTTGTTGAATTATGGCTTATTCTAGAGAGAAAACTTGTAGAGTGGGCCCCGCATGGAATATTGTTGTATGGATATGAAAATTTTACACAAAAGAATATATATGGTACTCTAACCAACACGTTTGGTCTTACCAAATTTGGATTTGTTATGAAAACGTTATGACGTTTTTACCTGAAACACCTATTTTAGACTAATTTCAAGACTAGCCACAAACCCTATTTTCCATGGAGTGTAACTCCAAAAATACAACGACCCACAAGATCAAATTTGTACAACTAATTGGATATGTTTCCTCAATGGCCTCCCAATTTCACAGTCTGACTCATTCTAGAAAAAAATTTATTACGAAAATGGTGAGATGACCTGTAAATAACATACCTTAGAAAGCATCATCAAAAGAATTTATCCTCCCTTGAATTTCGGTCTTCTTTACTTCACCTTCCCTTTGAAATTTGGCTTAGATATCCTTTGGTTACCTTGGTCACTTGTAGATATTCAATATGCACAAGTCTGATTAAAATGAGAGAGCCTTGCCTCTTATTTATACTTTCATGTAGCTTCCTCAAGGGGTTACCTTTTAACCATCTTAACCCAATTTCCTTATTTTAGGGCTAACCCACTTCTAACCACTTTCCATAATTATAAATTTCTCCATTTATTTTATTATTTAAATAATCCTCCTTGACTTTGTCACTTCACTTTATTAATTAAATAATCCTCTTTGACTTTGTCACTTCACTTTATTATTTAAATAATCCTCTTTGACTTTGTCACTTCACTTTATTATTTAAATAATCATTTTTTAACTTTTTCACTTCACTTTATTATTTAAATATTTTCTTCTTTGCAAGCACTTTGACTTCTTTGACCTTTTGGGGCTTAAAACCAACATATGAGGGTCCTCCAAATTCGTAAGGCCATAACTCTCAAACCATGAGGAGTTATTTGACATTCAACATACCACCATAAATGGCATGACATGTACTATCCATCTAGAATATTTTTACCTACAAATATATCAAAATTCATACCATTATACATCAAACAAACTTGGGTCCATTACCCAAACCTTTGTGCTACCTGAATTCGCTACCAGACTTTCTTCAAGGGTTGACATCAATGACAACCAACTCAATTAATCAAAAACTTTGTCTTTACTTGAATCATATAATCCTTCCAAGATGAAATCCATTGCCATTTTTTTGCTTCTCTTCAGTTCCTTCTTCGTTGTAGTCTTCAGTTTCTTTGAACTGGTGTATCCTATAACAATTGATTGCCAAACATCAAACCCATGTGCTTGTAAAAATGTTTTCATATTGTTTCTTCATATCTCGTAGCTCAGACTATTCTGGTCATCGAACGATGGTATTCCATCAGCTTTGTATCCATTATCCATGATACTTATGATCTACCTTCCAATGGTTAGATTGATTTCTTGAAGGACCTGCTTTGATACCAATTTTTGGAATACTAAAAGGGGGTGTGAATTCGTATGAACACTTTTTACCACTTTCAATCAAAATATGTAATCTTCAACTTTATCAGTAGTATATCATTTATGATTGCATTCAATATATCATGAGAATTTAACGATAAGCAATACAATTCAACAATATCACATCAGATACACAATACACTGTAATTTATGTGGAAACCAAAATGGGAGAAAATGACATAATTATTTCTTATATTTATCAACAATACATTCATGGGAAGCACCAACCTCCAAATTATCCAACACCAAATGGAAGGAGGCACCAACCCACTAATTTATAGGAAGCACCAACTCCTTAATTTCTCCAGTACCAACCAGAAGGAGGCTACAAACCCCTAGTTTACAGGCACCATACTGAAGGAAGATCCAACTCCTTAAGTTCTCTGACACCAACTAAAAGGAGGATACAACCCCCTTTCCTTGTCTCATCCTTCCACCCTAAAATATAAGTGTAGACTCAACTTGTCACTACTACTGATCAACCTGTATCTACCATTGTCACTAATACATCAACTAACTTTTCACTGTCACACCAACCTATGACTATCAATGCCACATATTAAAAATGTAATTGATGATCAACCAATCATCCAACATGTCACTATCTTTGTCACTGATATACCATCATCAACCAACTGTAACTAGATCCACTCACATGGATACCAAAACCATCACTAAAACATGTACATCAATATGTACCATACCATGCATCAACCATGTACATCAACCTATACCATACCATGCATCAACCATGTACCATACCATGTACATCAACCTTGTACTAGAACTTATACCATACCATGTACATCAACTTGTACCATATCATGTACAACCATGTATATCAACCATGTACCAAAACCTATACCATATCATGTGCCAAGTATCCAAGTTGAATCACTCAACAATATGCCTCAAGTATGCACCCTAACAACCAAGATCATATACCAAGTATATGCCTCAAATATATGTCAATATCAAAAATATCTTCCTCTAACAATGAACCATAACATCCATACACAATGTACCAAGGATATGTCTCAAGCATATATCAATTAACCTTAACCATATGAACTTTTGTGTGTCCTTATGAGTGACTTCTTGTGGTGTATTTATAATTTTACAAAGTAACTTCTTTCCTTAATTCTAGTATCAAACTTTACTTTCTTGTTACAACCACTTTACCCATTAATTAATGCTTGTAACTCTTCTGGGGCTTCTTAACCATTCTTCAGGGCTTCCAAATTCAAGACAACATAACTCCTCAACCGTGAGGAACCACGTGGCGTACCACCTACCATTGGAAATGTCATGACGAGGACTATCCATATATGAGGTTTTTGTATACACTTGAATTATTATTCAACCTCATTTTTCTCATTCAACTTTGGGCCTCATGGCCACACCTCTGGGTTTCTTGTAGACTTATTCAAAGCGTCTTCCCATGAGGACCATGCTTAGAGCTACACCATAAGGGTACCAATTTGGATACTTCTACAATTATTCACATCACATCCATTGGCATCAATGACAACCACTACTTTTTGACATCAATGACAACCAACTATCCAACAACATCAATGACAACCAATTATCCAACAAAAGATGACTCTAGATAATGGAGGTGATGTGCACCTATCATCGACCAATACACAATCATATCAAGTTGTTTGGTTGATTGAATCAGTAGAATCCTATCATATGACACCGCATAGAAAATGGTTATGTGAATAAGAAAGATATGAAGGAGGAGATGTGTTCTTGGGGGACGACTCGACAACCAAATTTTTTGGACGGGGAAGAGTCTGACTTATACTACAATATGGGAGGAGTATAACCCTTCTAGGTGTGCTACATATTTTGGGTTTTGAAAGAAACCTGATATCTATTAGTAATATGAGTGATGCAAGAGTGCACACTCTATTTCAGAAGGATATGTGCAAGATGGTCAGAGGTGTGATGGTCTTAATGAAAGGAGTCTGAATTGGAACCCTGTACAAGTTGTTAGGGAATGTAAATTCAAATGGTTGCAACAACATCAATGTTCCTGAAATTGACTCAACTTCGACTCGACTCAACTCAGGCTGAGTCATTTCAAACTAGCTTGACAAGTCTTCACCAAGTCGTCCTCACCATGCTATGGCATGAGAGGATGAGACACATTGGAGAAAAAGGACTTTGAGCTATTCATAACAAAGGTATGGTCGAAGACTTTCCTCAATGTCATTTAGAAGTCAAATTTTGTGAACATTGTATATATGGAAAACAAATTCGGGTGAGGTTCCCATTTGGAGAAAAAAGGGAAAAGACGATTCTAGAATTGGTTCATAGTGATGTGTTTGGCCTTGTTTCAATGCCTTCACTTGGTGGATCCCTATATTATGTCTCCTGAATAGATTATTTTTCTAGGAAGACATGGATATATTTCACGAGGAAGAAATCAGAGGTTTTTAAGAAATTCAAAGAGTTTAAGTCTCTTGTATAAAACCAGACATATAAGAAGATTAAGGTGTTGAGAGATGACAAGGGTGGTGAATTATGTGTAAAGGAATTTGATCAGTTCTTCAAGAAGTGTTGCATAGAATTCCAAAATACCACACCATATACCCTAAAAAAAATAGAGTTGTTGAGAGAGTGAACAAAATGTTGATGGACAAGGCAAGGAGAATGCTCACACAAGAATTTTGGGCAGAGGTAGTTGACACTGAAAAATATCTGGTGAATATGTCTCCTTTGTTGGAACTAGTTGACATGAATCCACATGAGGTATGGTCTGGTAAGAAGCCTTCAGTTTCGCATATCAAAGTATTTGGTTGTGATGCATTTGTGCATGTTCCCAAGGAAAAAAGGAGCAAGTTGGACAAGAAGGAAATCAAATGTATTTTCATTGGATAGAAAGAGGGAATTAAAGGATATAAGCTCTTGGATCTTGCATCATGGAAAATAATGTATAATTGAAATGTGGTCTTGAGATAAGTCAGAAGGAAGTCTGAGTATGAAGTGATGGTTCAAACATAGAATAATCTAGAGAAGGTGTGGTTTGAACTGAGGAATGAAGAAGATGATTCGATTGAATAAAAAAAAGAGGTGGAACAACCAACCCCAGTTGTAATTAGGTATGAATGAGTAAGTAAATTAGTTGAAAGATATATTCTACTCGACTTCCATTCCACATTTTTGTTATAAACTGCCACTGATAAGAATCCCAAGTCGGTCAGGGAGGTAGTCGACTCTATAGAGAGTAGACTCTGGAAGGACACCATGGTCGAAGAAATGGAATCCTTGCACAAGAATGAGACGTGTGATTATTCAAATTACCTAGTGGAATAGATCTTGTTGTTAGCAAGTGGGTATTCAAGAAGAAGATGAAATCAACAGGTCAAGTCAAGAAATACAAACCTCGACTGGTAGCAAAAGGATATTCCCAAGTCCAAGGAGTTGACTTCGGTGAGATTTTTTCCCCTGTTGAAAAATTAACTTCCATTAGAGTACTAATGTCTCTATTTGTTGCATTTGATCTGGAAATAGAACATATGGATGTGAAGACAACGTTCCTACATGGGGACTTGGAAGAAGAAATTTACATGAAACAACCTAAAGAATTTGTAGTAAGGGGCAAGAAATTTTTGGTGTGCATGTTCAAAAGATTCCTCTACA
This sequence comes from Picea abies, assembly GCA_900067695.1. Lineage (NCBI taxonomy): Eukaryota > Viridiplantae > Streptophyta > Pinopsida > Pinales > Pinaceae > Picea > Picea abies. The sequence goes on from CBVK0100681807.1 coordinate 5,860, forward strand.
GTTTAAATTAATCACCAAGGATGTGGTACCAAAAGTTCAACACATACATTCTTATAGTTTTTTATTTGTGATAAGTAAAGACAATCACTACATATATTCCAAAGAAGAAGGTGGGCCTTTCATATATGTAGCATTGTATTTCGATGACATGTTGATTGGAAACAACATGAACACAATAAAGGAGGTAAAGAAGCAGTTATCCTCAAATTTCAACATGAAGGATCTCAGTGCAACAAACTTCAATTTGGGAATGGAGATCAAGAGAGATTGAGAAACTAGGAAGCTCTGGTTGAACTAGAAGAAGTATATTGAAATAGTTTTGAAATGTTTCAACATGCAGGATTGCAAACTTGTAAAGGTGCTAATTCTTGTGGGAGCAAGATTAATTTCTTAACAGTTTCCAAATACAAAAGAAGAAATAGAGGATATGGCACATGTCCCCTATGCAAGTGTTGTTGGTATTCTAATGTATGTGATGGTCTGCACTCGACCAGACATTTACAATGTCTTTTCGTTGTTCCTTTTAAAATTTGTTCGACACACACGTTCCCACATCTAGTATTGCAAGGGCATATTTTTATGGTGTTGATTAAAAAATGAATGGAAAAAGAGGGATTTTCCATCAAAACTATGACACACACAAATTGTATATAATATGTAGAACCTGAAACAAAAATGAAGAAAAGTTGATGCAAACTTAAAACTTGTGTCAACCAATTTGTGTACTTTGAAAGAAATATAGGTTTTATGGTTTACATGATGAATTTATGATGGAAACAACTGGGTGTGTGAGTCAAATTTGAGTCCAAAAACCCTCCCATATCGTTAACGCATGAAAATAGTCTATCAATGTCAAATTTCACTGCATACATAAATAGTTTGAAAAAATTTCAATGTTGGCCCCATTAACAGGTCATTGTTGCCCATGTTTAGTCCTAGTACAATTTATTTTCATTGTTCCTTTTAAAATTAGTTCGACAGTACACACGTTCCTGCATCAAGTAATGCAAGGACATATTTGTACGGTGTTGATTAAACATTGAACAAAAAAGAGGGATTTTTCATCACAACTATGACACACATACATTCTTCATAACTCATGGGACAAAGTCCCATATTTTCAAACAATTTCAATGAAGATTCTATAGAAATGAAAAACATGTTCATAGAAACTTCGTTGATGCAATACTATGACAACAATGATGAAATCTACGATTATGATGGTATAAAAATCAATGCGATTCTCTTGGTTTCAAGAATAATTTATCCTCTACTAAACAAGGCCAACCACGTGAAGGTGGAAGCTCATATGGCCCCTCCCCTCCCCTTCACATCACTCTTAATTCCCCAATACCCAATCTATAAAATAGAAAATAATCGAAAGAAACCTAGTAAGATTCATGCAATATAGAAACTACAAAAACAAAAATTAATGAAGGTAAATGAAATTATGTGTTTGTAGATGATATTTTTATTTTACCACGTACTCTATTATATTGGCGACTATTTTCAGGTTTCACATAATAATTAAACAACATACAAGATAGGATATAAAAACATCGCATAAAACTTAAAAACATGTAATTAACCCATGAAATAAGTAAATTATTTTAAGAGAATAATTCATACAAATTAAAATATATAGTCGCATACCTGATCCAACTCAACTTCTGTATCATCCTTATTATGTATCTTATTCTTCATCGAACTCGACATCTGTATCATCATCCGGTTTATAAACGGTTTTGAAAGGATTGGCGATATCATCATCGTCATCAATGTCATTTTCAAGCATATTTTCATCGACATCATCATCAAGAACTACACTGTCTCCTACGCCTGGATCATGATCTTCTTCATCTTCTTCGTCTGTCGACCCCGCATGATCTTTCATCTTTGTCTGATGTCACGAATCATCTTCTTCTTCAATATCATATTCTTCCTATACATGAGTATACTTAATTGTTCTTCCTCTTGGATCATATCTAACAACAAATGACCAATCCCTCTCACTTGGAACATTTGAGTAAAAGACCTATTCACATTGGCTTGGAAAAACATAGTGATCATGTCCTCTTTCAAACACCATTTTTTTAATCATCGGAAATTCATTGGCGTGTTGAATAACAGTTTTTTCCTCATCGCGTTCATGCATTTGTAACCTATACCATTTGACGTCGACCAAAACTAATTTGAAGTAATTAAAGTCACACTCAAGTATATCATTCAAATACCCATAGTATCTATTTTCATATTCTCAGGGATGTCTATCACTCCTAGAGGAAACATTAGTTACCTAGAATACCACAGTTATCCCACTATTATAAGTTTTCCTGGTTTCATCCAACTGTTTGATTCAAAATTTACGACCATTGCACCACATAGACTTGTGGTGTTTCAACTGCAATATGCCAAATATGTAAAAGATGCATTGTCAATTAATAAATTAACATATAATTTATATAACTTGGAAATTATTTGAAAACGACAGTACACATGTAGTCACAATAATGTAATATAAAATAACTGAATAAAATGGGTGAATTTTCTTGCTTGTCCATCTTTCAAACCATATGCTAAATCAATTTCCCTTTGCGTAACATTGACATCTCCATTACAACGAGCTTCTCTAACCAATTCAGACAGTTGTTTCCATGATAACCTACCACCATGATGTTGTTTACATCTTTCAATCCATATATTCATCTAGTCAAGATTGTTTGCAATGTATAAATGCAGTTCATCCTAATCTTGAGCAACTGAATCAAAAAATCATCATTCACGAATATTAAATATTAGTTATAACGTCCATGGTAAATATTAATAATTTATGAAATAACATATATTAATATATTAATGAGTATGATCATATACACAAAAAATGAAAAATTGTATGTATTAATTATATAAATCTCCACAATTATTAATATATTACCTCTCATTTTTTTCATTCTATTCTACCTTTCCCCAACAGGTGCTCCTAGTCTTCAAATTTTTTGATGGAGTTCACATCCCAAATGAGATCCACTGCATGCATAGTTGGCGCTGCTAATTTAGAAAGATACTGACTAATATACACCATGGATTGATATACCATATATCCCTCCACCATAGAACCCTCAGGACATGCTCTTTTTCTAACCAAAGCCTTCAATGCTTTCAAGTGTCTCTCCACCATCCACATTGACCTTGTGTGTACAAGTCTACAAATTTCAATCTCCTTAACCTGGTGTAAGAGGTAGTGTTATTTTGCATTGAAAAATGTTGGAGGTATATGCTTTTGCATTTCACACATTATCTGATGAATTTTTCTCTTCCAATACTTTATATCATCTTCATGGATTTATTTCAATGACAACCATCTACATGAGATCATGACACAAGAAAATAACATGTTTCAACATAACATAATATATACTACATTACAAGTAAAAAACATGTCATTAAGTACAACAACAAATTGAAAGAACATTTTTCATAGAAATCACAACTACTTACCTCATGTATTTGCCAAAATCATATATAACTTTTGTTGACATTGTTGTCAAAGTCATTTGGGAGAGATAGTGGTAGAACATATTATAACAAAAAAAATGAATCATTATTTGTTTCGACCAATGTAGGAAAAAAAAAAAAAAAACTTAAAAGATGTATAAGGCCAATATATAAATATGTATACCAAAATTATTACCTTAATGAAGGTATGCCAATTATGTGTTTTTACCCTACCAAATTCACCTTTCTTCGTTAAGATATTCTTTGTGTTTGAAGAAAAATTCGTGGGAAATTTAATTCTTTGAATGACCTCTTTGATATCATTGCTTTGTTTCTCTGTTAATAACCATGGAAGGTTATTTTAGTCTCCATATCTATTTGATCGGAACACACTTCGCATTGCATGATTGGCTTCCTGAATGTCAATACAATTTTTGACAAATTTTTCTTTATCCCTACTACCATCTATGATTCACCATAACGTTTATGTCACATTCTTCCCAATATGCATTGTATCAAACAAATGAGTTATTTTTAGCTCCTCATAGTAGGGGAACCTCATGAATTGAGTCGGATAATATTTCATTTCGCATGGAAACCCATTATTAATACCTTAATGATGGTGGCCTTCATGAAGTATAAAATAAATCACAACAATAATTATCAAATACGGTAAAATAAATTCAATGATTAAAATGAAAATTCAAAACATTACATATTATAGGATACATAAAGAAATTGCGTACCAGCTTGATGATTTCTATTATGTTCCAACCTCCATAGGTGAGGTGTCATTCTTTATGGTTTTAAACCAGTCTCTTCTTTCCCATTGAAAAGATGTTTTTCAGTAGTACGATACCTATGGTTCTTAGGGAGGAGGTGCCTATACTCGTCAAACACCACCTTTCCTAAATTTTTTGAATGATGATACTTCATATTAGGACCACAAACTTGACATGAAAATTTACTCTTTGTTTGAATACCTGCAATAGATGGATTAATGTCAATTATACACTGAGATTATTTAAAAATTAAACATGCAGCATGATATATAGTATTAAAGAGCAATATAAGAATGCTACATACCAAAAAAATGTGTTAGTCTCAGGGAATCATGAATTGTCCATAAAAGTATTCCACGGAATTTAAATTTCTTCTCCCCGATTGGTTTACAGATGTCATACATAGTGATGCCATGCCATAACTTTAGTAGCTTGTCAATAAGAGGCTCAATATATACATTCATATCTTTAACTTGGTACTTACCTAATTGTTTGAAATTACACATAATTACTATAACCATGATATGTATATATAAGTAAATAAATAAACAAAAGATATTATGCAAAAAATAGAACAAATGAAAATGTTACATTCAAAAAATTAATGTAAACAAATACCTGGAACAATCATTATCAACATTATGTGCTCCCTCTTTCCTGGAACAATCATTATCAACATTATGTGCTCCCTCTTTATTGACATCCAAGGAGGAATGTTATTGTTGGTAACAAAAGTAGGCCAAACTGAGTAAATAGACCTAATATATCTGAATGGATTAACACCATCAATTGCCAATGAAAGCCTAACATTATGAGGTTCATCTCTGAAATCTTCCCATTTTTCCTCAATTTCCCTAAATGCATAACCATTGATAGGAATTCGAAGAACACCATATCCACTTCTGTTACGTGCATGGTAATTCATAAAGTGTGCTATGCTTTCACACTTGAACAATCGTTGCAAACATGGAATTATGGGAATATGACGAAGAACCTTTCGAGGCACCCTTTTTGTTACTTGATCAGTTCAATATCTACTGATAAGACATTGCGATCACTTTGTTTTCGAAGCATGTTGTCCATAATATATAATATGATCATTATGACATGCATCTATATTTTGATAATCCATTACAATGTGTTTCATAATGGCATGCAAATCTCGATATGTGCG
>CBVK0100681822.1:0-14441 GCA_900067695.1 Picea abies
TTGCTTTCTGTGTGAGTTTATTCCGTTCATTTGACTTGAAAATTTGTTATGAGGATGAATATTTACAGGTGGAAGATTTGAGTAAGTGGAATTTCAGGCCAAGCGAGGCCGTGATAGGATGCAGCCATGACATGGTAGGGATTCGAGGCGTGTTGGACTATGTGATGTCTCATTTGAATCCAAACGGGAAGAGCAAAATCCCCCTCGGCCATGGAGATCCCTCTGGCTTCAATTGCTTCAGAACCTCCATTGATGCAGAAGATGCGTTAGTAGAGGCCATTAGAAGTGGCAAATATAATGGATACCCTCCTGCTGTTGGCCTGCCACAGAGCCGGAGGTAAATAATTCAGTTACCTGCTGTTGGCTTGTGATCAAGTTTTTTGAAATTTTGAAAAAAAAATGCCGTGGCAACATTTTGCTTTGCTTTGGTAGAAGTTTGGACTTTTTCATCAATCTCATTGGAATATGGCTATAAAAAAATTGTTAAAATTGCAAATTTAAAAATCTTTAAAATTGCAATTTTTGTTTATTAAATTTGCATTTTTAATTTAATTGTGAAAATGGATTCAGCTTTCTTAACCTTTATTGCACTTAGATTGTAATTTCTTTATAATTTTAAAAGGAATATTTTATTGACTACTTTATACCATATGAAAATATGGATAGCAATGGTTTTGAAAATTTTAATTAATTTTAAGAAAATTTTGAAAGTGTAATTAATATGGAAGTATGTCTTTAAGACATGTTAAGATAGGAACTTGTATTCTAAAAATAATGTTGAAATTTAGCTAAAAATAATGTTGAAATTTAGAAATCTTTTATTGTAAACATTTTATTAGTATAAATTTATTTTTATTTTGGATTTATTAAATATGGAAAATAATAAAAAAAATAGGTGTTTAAAAATGGATTTATGCTGATTTATTTTATTATTATGTGTATATCAATTATATTTAAGTATGACCTAGAGGGATAAATTGAGATGTAAGTGAGATTCTGTTAAATATGGAAAATAATAAAATAAATTGAGATGTAAGTGAGATCATGTTAAATAAAAAATAAAAATAAAAATAGGTATTTAAAAAGTTGAGGTTAAAATGGATTTATCTTGATATTGAGATGTAAGTATCTCACTGTTTAAAAATACATTATTGAGTTTAATTATTTTTATATTTTGATTTATCATCACAAGAACTTGTTTTTCTCAATATTATTATTATTATTATTATTATTATTATTATTATTTGACCCAAGGGATAGCTTGTTGGTTTGAACCTTCTTGTTTAGATATAATTTCCAAGATGGACGTGGAAATGATTCCCACAAAATCCTACAGGTTTATATAGTGATGGAAGAGGGAGGAAAATCCACAAAATGGTGCTAGCAAAGTACCAATTACCTCATTCTTAGCTTAAGTGCTAGAGGGTGAGAGGAATTATTTCTTGGAAACAAAAATTATATCATATTTATTACTAAGGTTTTTTTTTAATGTTATGGGCGTGAACTTTTTTCTTATTTTAGTTCCTTAGCATTAAGGATGTTACTTTACACATCTCATTCATAATAGGTTTCACATTGCACTTCACTTCTATCAACTATTACAAAGCTTAATAAGTATGTGTCCAATTTTTTTTTATTAATTTTGAAGAAAGTATGTGGTATAATATGTTTAGGTTAAATTATCAAAGTTAGAAGTTAACTAAGATGAGTTGGCACTCTTTAAACTTATAAATATGTTAAAATATTTTTTTAAATGAAAAAGAGGGGAAAGGTTAGCTTAAGAAGAAGATTACTATACAAATTAAGAGATGTTGCAAAAATTAATCAATTAAATGATGTTGGATTTTTAGTATCACAAAAAGTGTATGACAAAGTGCCATTAATATCTATAGTGAGCGGAGGAGACCTGGGTGCACATAGAGAAGGCCTGTGTGACAAGTGTAGAGGTCCATACCACAACAAGGTGACCCTCCTTTAGCAAAGTTTGGTACAATAGTATAGTAGTTTCATACAACCTCCTTCTAGCAATTTCCTATAGCAATAATGAGGACTTAGGAGCATTTATGGTGGAGTGAGAGATAGAGGGTGCATGCATGCCAAAAGCATGCATGTGCCATCCTTAGTTTAGTTCCAATTTAGATGTCTTTTATATTTAGCAATTCAGTTTTATTTATTGTTTTAGTTTAGTTGGAATTTGCATGAATTAAGTTTCTTATATAAGTTTGCATGCATCAATTAGGTAAGGCACATGCTCAATTTAGTGTAATGCATGTAGCCTAGTAGTTAAGGCACATATCTCAAGTAGGATCCATGCTTGCATGCCTTAGATCATCTGCAATTGAGGGATTATTGTGTATGTGTCAAGATTCATTGTACATACTCTTCTTCTCAATCTATAAATGAGAAGACAGAGGTATAGGTTTATTCATTTAGTTTTCAGTTCAGTAGTTAGTAGTTCATGGTTTTCCTACAGTAGATTTTCATTTTAAGAAGTAATGAAAAGAGGTAATAGGTTTTGACAGTCAATTTATTGTGTTTTCATTGTATGTTTTTACTATATGTGTTTATAGATTATAACATTAATTACAACATACAGTTTTAAGTAGCTTTAAGTTTTCCACCATTTAGTTTCATGTAGGTATTCTTTTAGAGTGTAGAATCTATTTACCATGGTTTGAGAAAATTTAACATGGTATCAAAGCCTAGTTTTTGAAATCTTCCAAATTTTATGTATAGAGAGGCAAGTTCTTTGGGGTAGAGAGTTTTCAGAGGATTTCAGTGGGTAGGATGTCCAAGCTTCAATGACCAATGTGCCAATGATTGGCACATAGACCTAAGAAGGGTTGTGGGGCGTGAAACCCTAGTTGATCCAATGAGCATGGATTGAAGCTTGTTCAATGGAGTTACAATAATGACCATTCCCAGTATGTGAGAAAGTCATTTATTGGAGGGACCTTCCAACTTTTGTGCCATGGAAGTTGAGATTGCATAACCTATTGGAGATGGAAGAATTAGGGTACCTTGTGGAGAAGGTGGTTGTGACACCTACATATCCCAAAGATCTAGTAGAACACAAGAAGAAGGCGGTGGAAATGAAGTGAAACATATTGGATTCAGTGAAGGATCATTTGATCCCTCGTATCATTAGGAAAAAGATTGTCGAAGAGATGTATGATGCCATGGGAACCTTGTACCGGACTGTGAAAATATCCAGGAAGATGCTTTAAAAGAACAAGCTCAATGCTACCTACATGAGCAAGACAAATACAATGACAAGCTATCTCGTGGAGATAGTAGAGACAAGAGATTAGATTGTTGTAATTGGGGACACGGTTGAGGATAATGAGCTAGTTCATATTTCTTTGAATGGATTTAGTCCACTGTGACACAACTTTTTCCAAGTTATCTGTGGTTGGGAGAAGTTACACTACTTTGAAAAATTATGGAATTCTTTCATTAGAGAGGAAATGAGACTACAACAAATATCAACAAGTTACAAGGATGAGGATGATGTACCAGACCTGGACCTCATCGAGAAGGTGAGGACAGGAGGTAGAAATGGAGCACCTAGGAGGGTATAGAAGAGAAAGGAGGAAGAGTTAGATTATTCATGTCAAGGGAAGAAAGACTTGAGACACATATAGTGCTTCATGTGCGACAAGCACGGACACTATGCTTCTCAATGTCCTTAGAGGAAGAAGGAGAAGGAGAAGGAAAACCAACAACAACAGTAGAAGTTTGCAAGAAGTGCATAAGATTTAGGTGTGAATGAGTTGACTACCAGGATTTATACTACCTTCTCCATGGTTTTGTGTATTTCCATGAACACAATTTCAATTGTTGGATGGTATGTGGACAATAGAGCTTCCAAACATATGACTTGTGACAAAAATATCTTCAACAAGTTTCAAGAGCAAGAGGGAGGATTGTGTGTAGAGTTGGGTGATGATGCCACATACCCTATGAAGGGATTGGGCTCCATATCTTTCCATATACCTTCAGGTGATGTTCTTGAGCTAGATGTCATCTTATAGGTTCATGAGTTAACTAGGATTCTTCTTTCAATTTCTTACATGACAGATTAATAGCGTTTGGATGAGTTTGATGGTCAAAAGGTTACAATTAGAAACAATAACCATGGATCTAGTCAATTTTTGGCTAGAGGAGTGCAAGAATGTGGCATTTATATGCTACTTGCAAATCCAATTTAGTAGGTATGGAAAAAATCCATGATGGAGAAGTGTGCCTCCATCCTTGAGGAGAGAGTTACACAATCAACTATGGAATTAGTGATTGATTCTGTGATTGTAATTGATGAGAGTATGGATGATTTCTAGAGTAACATTGTTGTAGAAGGATTCTCTCAACAAGAGGGATCTAACCTTGATGAGAATCTTACTACAGTTGTCGGAGGATTCTCAGAAGAAGAGGGAATTTCCCTGGATGGGTTGATGCATGCACCACCACTTTTGGATTTCAATATCAATGAGTTTGTACTCATGTTGGGCCTTTATAAGTTTTTGAATGCATTATTTGATAGACCTGACACACTTTTCTTGGTCATGTATACAAATGTGTTCATTATTGTAGGAAATCTAGAACAGTTCATGATGTGGTGTGAGAAGATTATGACTAGTAAAGATGACATGAAGGTTGGCAGGTTGTTGATGCAGTATTCCTTGTACATAAAGTTTTCACCTTGAATATTTTGAAGAGTTTAGAGTATAGAAGGGAGCATTTATCATGATTCATGTTTCTTTAAGTTCACTAGTGGTCAATTGTTTGACCAATCCCCTAGTAGAGTGGAAGTTCCAGATATAGAGGGAGTATCTTGTGTTTGGAAGAGAACACTGTCCTTGGTAAGTGGAAGTGTTGGAATTTTAGTACCTCATAAAGTGTATGCTAGAGTGTCATTAATGTTGGGAGAGAGCAGAGGAGAATTAGGTGCACACGGAGAAGGTGTGTGTGAAAATTGTGTAGTTTCGCACCACATCAAGGAAACCCTCCTCTAGTTGAGTTCTATATAGAAAGACATCAATTTTGTACAAACCCCATTCATCAATTTCATACAATAGTAATGAAGCTGCAAGAGCATTTATGGGGGAGAGAGAAATGGAGGGTGCATGCATGTGCCATCCTTAATTTAGTTCTAATTTATATGCCTTTTATATTTAGTAGTTCAATTCTATTTATGGTTTTGGTTTAGTCAGAATTTGCATGCATTAAGTTTCTAATTTAAGTTTGCATGCATTAGTTAGGTAAGGCACATGCAGCTTATCTCAGTATAGCGAAGTGCATGCATCCTATAAGTGAAGGCACAAATCTCAAGTAGGATGCATGCTTGCATGCCTCAAATCATCTATAGTTGAGGCATTGTTGTGCATGTGTCTAGATTCATTGTGCCTACTCTTCTTATCAATAAATAAATGAGAAGGAAAAGGTATATGTTTATTCACTCATTTTCAGTTCTGGAATTAGTAGTTCCTTGTTTTCCTATAGCAAAATATCCTTTTCAGAAGTAATGAAAAGCAATAACGGGTTTTGAAAGTCAATTTATTGTGTTTCTATTCTATATTTTCTACAATGTGTGTTTGCATATTCTAGCATTAATTACAGAGTGTAACTTTGAGTAGCTTTATGTTTTATTTTCTTTGAGTTTCTTGTAGGAATTTTTTTAGAGTGCAGAATTTGCTTACCATGGTTTGAGAAAATTGAACAAATGAAAGGCCAAGGTAAAATTTAACTGGGATCGTGATAATAAATATTAAGGTTATAAAGGATGAGGCTTCAGGTGTGGCTAATATTAATATCCTCACCCTTATAAATGCAATTGGGATGCTCTTTTATTTCTATTGCTTTAGGCTATTTTTTTGTTTGGAATAGAGATCGATTTTAGCTAAATTGTTTGTATTTTGTGAGCAAATGTTACGATTGGTTTTATGAAAGTGGTTGATGAGGGATGAAGAGTGAACTATATTATGGAGAATATCAACACAATGTTCTTTAACACTAACATAAATCAAATGACCATTTTCATCGATATAATGCTCAATGCACAAGAAAGGAACTTGATAGGTGCCTCTATGGAGGTGTGGATCAGTTGAAACCTTTGCCAACCTATGGAGATTTTTTTATAATGTTATGTGGGGGAGGGGGAGAAAGTAGTCCTAATGTTCTTTTTCTTTGATATCGTGATAATATTTCCCATAGCACCTTGGAAGTAAGAAAGGACTTAAATCTAAAATGGCTTGTTGATATGTTGATCCTTACATCCATTGTTCTTGAAGATCTCATGAAGGTGTTTTTTCTCTTTTTTAAGGTAATGTTCACCCGAGATATTCAAAGCATGGATAGCAACAGTGTTAAGAACACTCATTTTTCAAGATGGGTAGTTATGTGATTCCACATGAAGAAACAGTTAGTATGGGTTTTCTTCCTATATACTTGATAGATGCAAGAGACCATCTAGATGGTGTGGGTCTTGGTTTGAATATAAACACCAAGGTTCAAATCCCATAGAGACACATTTCGCCTCTTGTGGTTCATCACCCTTGTGCAAGTGGATTATTTCATGTAGTTGGGGGCGCAAGTTTTGAGCAACTTTGATAGAATAGATATACCCCACCCACAACATCTCAACTAAAAGGATTATTTTGAGTGTTGCAAGTAAACTCAATTCCATTATAATACTCCCAGAAAAGGGAAGGGCACACCCGTTGTTATGATAATTGAAAACATGTTTCTTTAAAAAAAATCTTTTAATATCCATTACTCTCATTCTCCATAACATGTTTTGTGTTCCAGCTTCCTGTACCCAAAAGGAACTACTATTACAACTATTTTTCTAACTAAAATAAAATCTCTCTACACTTACAAATCCAAGCATTGGAGGAAGACTTCTCGAATGAGTTGGATAATAGTATCGATAAAATGATAAGAGGTACAAAGGATAGAGGGAAATCGCTATTTATAATCAAAAGAGGAAAAAACCCTAACTTAAAGCTTAAGTCTCTAATAAAAGAGATAAGAGCCTTATTACCTAAAAATGGTATTTTGCAAATATTAAAATATGATTTAATAGAGGGCTAGGAGTATAAATTATCACAAATCATGAGTATATACACAAAATAGTTCATAAACACAGAGTCTAATACCCAATAAAGATGTTTTGGTTAGGCATACCACAGTCTCACACAGTCTCCCTTGTAAAAAATAAAATCTTTAAAGCTAAAAAATCAAACAATATAAACCATTTTTTTTGTAAAAATTGTTGGAAAAATTAAAATATACATTATTGCCCAATATAAGTCCAAGGTACGCAATATAACTTAAACAATGCAAAAACTTTCATGTGGGTTTGGAGGAAGTGTCATATTGCCCAAATTTGGTAGTTGAACCCACCTTTGGCCTTCAAAGTGACCTTTGAGATGTGTGTACAAATAAAATATGGGTTTACTTTAATATTAAGTCACTCAAATAATAGAGAGTAGGAACCAAACCACTTTATTCCAAAAAGTACTATGTCAACCATTGGTACTAAAGACACTAATATGTCTTAAGCACAAAAGGATAAAAAGAGACTTTGTTTTCTATTCAATCGCAACTCAGGAGTACCTTACAACATATGAAAATTTGAATGTTGCAATAGAATTGCTTTAAAATCTCAAGTTACTTTTTCTTTTTGTAGGCCCCTCCATTTGATCTTGTACTATGTGTTTATCCGTATAATGTTCTTCACATTTGCCTCAAGGATGATTTCTAATTCCAATATTAGCTTTCCATCTTCATCTATGAGATGGATCTATATTTGAGTAGTTGCTTCATTGCTCAACGTCTCTTTTAAACAAGAGACATAGAAGACATTATGGAGTCTTCCCTTGTTGGAAATGTATGGTACATATTGCACCTCATCCAATTTAGATCGCATTTTGTATGGGTGATAGACCTTGGATTGAAGCTTCTTCTTACCATGTTGTTTGAGACTTTTCTATTTGTATGGCTACAATCAGACAAAGACCATATTGTCAATCTCAAATTTTCTTCTTGAGAAATGTTGGTCAACCCATCATTTCATTCTATTTGTTTCCATTGACAAGTTTTCCTTTAGGATGATAAAGATATTTTGCATTTCTTGTAGTCTATTAGTTTTTTGGGAGACTTTTAACATTTTCAATGACCCAATTTTTTAGTGATGGGGGTTCCTATCCATATAATACCTTAAAGGTTCATTTTAATGGAGGTGTTATTTTCAATATTATACCAATATCCCACCATATGAAACCACTATATCCATTTACTTTTCTTATTCCCTTTGTACATCCAAAGATATCCCTCCAAGCACTTATTAACAACATTTGCTTGGGCGTCTATTTGAGGGTTATAGGATTTAGTCATGTTTAAGGTGACCCCTACTAGTTTGAAAAGTTATTTCCATATGTGACTTACAAACTTTGGGTCCTTATCACTAAGGATGTGGTGAAGGATTTCATGGAGGTTATAAACATGCTTAAAAACAAATCCACATCCATAGAAGTTGTAAACTTAGTAGTCACGTGAATTAAATGAGCATACTTGGTTAAATAATCGACTACCACAAAGATAACATCCTTACATTCTTGAAGCAACAAACCTATGATGATACCTATAAATACCTCTTCCAACTTCTGATTAGGGATGGTGTTAGGCTATACAATACTAGGATAAGGAAAATTTTCCATTTATATGTTGGCAAGTGTCATATTTTTTGATACACTACTCAATATTGGACTTCATTTTCTATAACAAAACTTGGAGGAGACATTCTTGTAAGCTTTGTGAAAACCCTAATGACTAGTGAAGGGAGATGCATGCCCATGTTGAAGACCTTGTTTTATAAGGGGAGATTCATGTTGTAAATAGTTTTTATTTCCATTCTTGATAATCTGAGGTTGGCTCTTCTCTCCATCAATAATGTCTTGTTGAAGTTGAACTATAGTGGATCCACAATATAGTTTGCAAGGAACTATTTATACCCAAGTAGGTTGGGTGATTGATATGGAGTTGAAGGTGGGTGGTTCATCCCACCAAAATAAAGTAACTACAAAAATATTCTCTTTACCCATTTTATAGATGGTTTCAAAGTCATAGGCTTGAAGGAAATCAATCCACTTATGTTGCTCCTTCGTTAGAGTACCTTACATCAATAAGTGTTTCATGATGAGGTGAATTGTTTAAATAAAGAACATATTACCAAGTAGGATTTGATACTACTTGGCCACTACAAATTACAACCAACATTTCTTTGTTGTATATGGACATGTTATTCTTTCATCCAAATTCCTACATTCCAAGGCAATGGGTCTATAATCCTATAAGAGTATTGCACCAAGTCCAAACCTAGGGGAATCACACTCAATAATGAAGGGTGGATCAACATTAGGTGTAGTGAGCAATGGAGTTGAAGAAATGACTTCTTTCATACCATCAAACTCTTGTTGTGCATCAATTGACAAAGAAAGACATCCTCGTTTATTAATAATGTTAGAGAATGAGAAACATTGGAGAAATTTTGGTACAAAACAACAAGAATCCATGAATCGTCTTAAGGGTCTTAGGCATTGACCACTCTTAAATGTCTTGAATCTTTGCAAGTTTGGTATGAACACCCTATGTAAAAATAATATGGCCAAGATATTATGGGGAGATCTAAACAAAGTCACACTTGGATTCTTTTGTATAAACATTATCTTGTGCCAAAGTGGCCAAACAAGATCCAAATGCTCCATAAATGTTCTAATATATATTTTGAAATCATCAAAGAAGACTAATACTGCCAACTTGTCGAGATACTTACCTAACACTTTGTTCAATAAGGATTAAAATGTAGCAAGAGCATTGCAAAGGTAGAATGGCGTCATTTGGAATTGGTACCAACCTCGACAAGTCGTGAATGTAGTATTCTATTGGTCCTAGAGACGTACATGTATTTGGTAATAGCTAAAAAAAAATCAACCTTAGAAAAACTTGGCACAATGAAGCTCATCCATCAAATCATTAATATGAGGCATGAGGAACTTTGTTTTGATACAGATACAACTAAGTCCTATGTAATTAATACAAACAAGATAAGAATCATTGTATTCCTCACCAAAGCACTAAAGTAAACATAAGGGTTCTTACTAGGAGTTATGATCCTAGCTTCCAAGAGTTCCTCCATAAGCCTTTCAATCTTAAACTTTTGAAATTCCATATCAATAGGGATGAACCACTATGGGGGATTTAATTAGCTTGAGTTAAATCACATGTTACATACCCCTATCGAGTGGAATCTATGGGTATCTCCTAGAAGATCACTTTATATTTATAAATTGGGGTAGAGAGGCTTAGAAAATGAGTTTGTGGAGAAACATTTGCCTCCATACAACACAAGTGACCCATGTAGCTAAATTGACATTTCTTGAGAAGTTTGGACATGAGTTTGGAGTAAAACAATTTGATGCTTTTAGGTGGTAGGATTTTGATAGCATAGTTAGGACCATCTTAGTGAAAGGAGAGGAATTTATCTTGGTGGTTATTAGAGTAGGTTCCCAAGGAAATAAGCCATTGAATACCTAAGACAACATCTACTCGTCGTTATATGAGATAAAACTCATCCTTTAGGGTGTAGTCCTCCATTATAAGTTTGAAAATGCACACTCACACTTTCAAATTAAATATATTTATGGCATGCAATTATAATGGGGAAACATTTAAATGTATCAAGACAGAAGCTCAATTGCTTGGCATGATTTGTATAAAGTATTTTTAGGGTATTTTCGGGATCAACCAAAGTGAGGAGCCTTTATTTTTAAATATAGAAATAAAATTTGAAGGTATAAATACTACCCAACCCAATCATCATGGTAAAGGAGATCATAGGTTCCATTATTTCTAGTGGTGGAGAGGATTTTTCTTGTGGCCCAAAATCATTATATAAATTTTCAAGGAGAGCACCCTCCTCAAGTTTATATTCAAACTTCGAGTCATATCTCTTCAACAATAAAAATCTAGTAAGGGTTATAAACATGTCCCCTAAACTAGCACTAAGAGTATTTATGACAAAGTTATAAATTTGAGGGTTTAGGTCTTTGGAGGGGCTCATAACTAGGGTTTTTTGGTTGATATATGTTAGCCTCTTTTCCGCTTCCTTGTTCTTCCTATTATATGCATAACCCATTTAACTTTATCTAGGTACCTTTATGTTTATATCTTCACCATGACTCTCTACTCTTCTAGTTGTCACTACTATTTATTTTTATTTTTTATTTTTTTGTGAAATACATGTCCTAGGGAAACCCATTGGGCACTTCTCCTCATTTTGAGGATGGTACCAAGGGTAAACCAAATTCTTTGGGGCTCAAGGCTAATACAATAATATATTCATTAAGAGCTCAACATGTCACTTGCAGGAATTGATCATGGGTGGGAAGGATAACACTTCTCCTCTCAATCATCCCGACTAGACCCAATTGACACACTTCTAGCTATAATCATGGATTTTTCCAAACAAATGGGTTTAAACATTCTTACCTTCATTTGAATTTTTTGAGATTAGATTTGAGATGTGGATGTT
This sequence comes from Picea abies, assembly GCA_900067695.1. Lineage (NCBI taxonomy): Eukaryota > Viridiplantae > Streptophyta > Pinopsida > Pinales > Pinaceae > Picea > Picea abies. The sequence continues at coordinate 11,591 of CBVK0100681822.1, forward strand.
TCACATTAGTTTTGTAGAGAGTCTAAACTTTGGCTCCAAGACATGGAATTTCTCAATTTATTCTTCAACTATCATGTCCTTCTATAACAAGTGCATGAATTGAACAACATAGTGTCCATCCCATTTCTGGTGTGTTCTCTAGGTTAACGCATCTACAAACTCACAAAATTCCCCTCTAAAGTTTTTATCAATCCATCTCTCACCACAAATATAGGTTTTTCCATATTGTCCCTAGCATGCCCTCCCCCTTCAAAAACAATGTTGTCCTCAAGGCTGGAGGATAGGGTAGGACCCTAACATGCCCTCCCCCTTCAAAAACAATGTTGTCCTCAAGGATGGAGGTGTGGAAATTGTTGTAGAATAACTATTGGTTCCCATGTGGCATTTTCGTGATGCATACCTTTCCACTAGATTAGTACTTCTCGATTCGTGCAGTGGCACAATTGATGCTCTCTAGTGGCCAATACTACTTTTAGTTGGAGCCAAATGAACCCTTCTTCTTCAAGTTCTAGTAGGGTAGTTTACACCTTGTAATTTAGTCCCAATACCTTTTTTAGACAAGATACGTGAAATATTGGATTAATCTTGGAGTGGGATGGAAGAGCAAGTTTGTAAGCAACTTGTCCAATGTATTGGATGACCTTATAGGGTCTATTGAACTTTAGTGCTAGTTTCTAGTGCATTTTATCTTTAAGGAATGTTTGTTTATAGGGTTGAAGGTGAAGAAATACATGATCCCCTTTTGCAAAAGAATATTCCAAGTGATGTTATTCAACTTGTAGCTTCACTTTATTTTGAGTTAAACCTAAATTTCCCTTAAGTGTGTGGATAACGGTTTCTTTGGTGTGAATCATGAGATCCACTACATGAACCTTGGAGGTGATTGGTAAACAAGAAGCCATTAACAAGGGTATTTTTCAATAAACAACTTTGTATGGTGTCATTTTGGTAGCACCATGATAAGCAGTATTGTGCCACCATTCTACAAGGGGTAGTCATTGTGCCTATTGGTGCATCCTTTCTGAAGAAAATCATCGCAATGGGGTTTCTAAGCACTTGTTAACCACTTATGTTTGAACATTAGTTTGGGGATGATAAACAATGCTCATTTTTAAATAGGTACCCTAAATTTCAAACAAATCCTACCAAAATTTACTAGTAAATTTGGGGTCCCCATTTGACACAATGAAAGTGGGCATGCCATGTAATTTAAAATATGGTCCATGAAGACTTGGGCAACTAAGGAAGGCATAAATGGGTGTGAAAAGGCACAAAATTAATATATTTGGAAAGGCATATGACTATCACCATGATGACTAATTTGTTACCTGATTTCAAAAGACTTGCTACAAAATCCATAGAGATGTTAGTCTAGATAGCTTTTGGGATAGATAGTGGTTGCAATGCCTCAATATTATTTACCTTCTCACCCTTGTTTCTTATACAAATGATCTAAAAATAATGGGCTGACTTGTTTTTCTATGCAAGCACGCTCTACTCCATTAAAATAAACTTCAGGACCTTGCTCAATGTCTTAGTTGTAGAGGATTTATGTGTCAAGTTTAGGCTTCTTTTAGGTGTTTATGTGTGAGGTTTTTGAAAGGTTAAATATGTTGTTTAAAGAATAAAACAAAAAACATACATTGCAACAAACAATAACCAGCAAACTCCCAACAAAAACAACATGATAAAGGAGTTCACCCCCAACTAGGCTACATCTTTTTGAGCCTCCATCAATAGACTAGGCTCTCTAGGATTAGTTTGTCAAAATTATTTTACAAGTTGTTTCTCAACTCCAATGGATTTAATGACTGTACCATTCGGTTCAGAATACAAAAAAAACCCAAAAATGAATGTTAGATCTCTAAAAACAGACCATGGCTTATCTGGGCATGACCTCTTCTATTGGTGGCCTTGAGCTTCCCTAAGCTTACCTGTGGCCAAAACACCTGTAAAAGTACTCAAATGACTCTACAACATATTTCAATGAGTTTAGAGCATATCAATTAGTCAAGAATAACTATTCAATCACTAAAAATGGACTTTGGCTCCCCTGGGCATGGCCTCCTTCAATGGTGGCCTTGGTCTCCTTGGAGCTCTTTGAAACTTCCCTGTAGAAAAACCTGCAATAGAAGTCTCCAAATGCCTTTGAAACCTGTACCAATGGATTCATAACATCCAAAAACCCCTAGCTAGGATTTTTTGGTGCTTGGTTTGGCCAAAAAATGAAGAAGATAGACCTCCTGCAAATTTTCTCCTTCAAACTTGTTGTCTATGGTTCGCCAAAATGCACCTCTATGTGAGTAACCTGGCTTCTGGGTGTTTCCCGTGCCTAAACCCAACACACATGCCATATCCACAAAATGCGCCAAAATGTTGCATGGTTAGGGAACCTAGCCCCCAATCCGCGGAGGTGTTGGACGCGTGGTTGCCATGTGACCACGTCCCGCACCAAAAGTGGGCTTACAATGCAAGTTGATTTGTGGTCGTGACAAGTGTCAAGTGTCCAGCGCATTGGTTGGCAGACTGTTTGAAAATCCTGTGCGAATCTCCATGAGTTAGGGTCACATGTGGGAACGCATATAATCGGGGGCTGGGGCTAAGCCCCAGCCTGGACCCCACACTAAACTTAATCGTATTAAACTTTAAATATAATGTAAAACATTACATGCTAAGAACCAACGTGCAGGCTAGTGGTAGCCTAGCGTTTTCCAAAGCGTTCCGTGCATGCGGGAGGTCCTGGGTTCGACCCCCACGGACTCCACTAAAATTTTACCATAACACAAGGTGCCACGTGGCATCCCATGCCTGGGCCACATGGCACCACCCAATTTGCCAATAAAATGCCACG
>CBVK0100681833.1:0-16506 GCA_900067695.1 Picea abies
AATTAATTCCCTAATTAGTTTTACTTTATAATTTCTTAAACATTTATCCAACTAGGGTCATTACATGGAGAGAAACCATGGTAGTATACATGGTAGCGAATACAAATCCAAATAAAAGTTGGAGAAATACCTTCCTCACTAAGAGGGAGTGTTGGTGCACTTAGTATCAAACATGTACTTCAACATTGGCTTGTGTCTAGCATGTGGAAGTCGTAGTGAGTCTTATAAGTGTGATACTCTACTTTAATTAAAGTAATTATTAAAGAAAAGTTCTTTTATTAGTGAGTTGAATTTTATTTAAGAAATTTTTTTTGATTAGCATTAATGAATCAAATAATAGCCATTGATCTCAAGTGAGGTGAGACGTAATCTCATTCATCAATCACTTTGGATATTAGTGTTAGTTCATAACTCAATACCATAAAATCAAGGGTAGGGTAAAGGAGAAGACACTTTTGGTGAGAGACCATGTTGGAAATTTTGCACAAAGATAGCAAAGAAGGATTTTTCTAGTGTGAATTCAGTTTAGAGCGTAGAAGAAAAGAAGGAATTTTTCTTACACATTGTATGAGTGAGTGAGATATTATAGAGAGAGGGTGAAGTGTATTTCATCAAATTATTGATGCAAAGAGAGTTGAATAACGAAGGAATATGATTCAAATTCGTGGCTAGGTGGAGAGGGAATTCCATCTAGATATCATACAGGTCAAGTAGAATAGAGAGCAGAGGTGGTTATAGGTGGGTTTCAACTGATTAAAGTCAGAGTAAAGGGTAGCATCGTACATAATTTTCCATATAGTATTTTCAAACGTGTAGGAGGGTGCTAGTGGAGACAGGTGCATATACACAGGGTGAGCTCAAGGAAAAGCACATATACTTCGAAGAACATGTTGTTATAGGGTCATACAACAATATAGACTTTGTCATATTTTTTTGTAGTTATATTTCTCTTAGTGGGTCATTATCCCTTTTACGGGAGCCTTGATTTGACCATTATAAATGATCTAAGTACTAGTTTTCCCTTTGTAGTTTTTCTAGGAATTTCTACCTGAAAATATTTGTGTCTTGTGTGCGAGATTTTGGTTTCCTTATTTATGTTTCTACTATAACATTTAGTTGATTACTAAGTTGTGTTTTAATTCCATAAGTGATTTATTAGGAATTAACTGTTGGGTTTTGGGTAGAGGGGTAAAATAAACAATATCGTTTTGTATTATGAAGCTATAGGAAAAGGGTAATTTGACTCTATGAACCATAAAATTGCTCAATGCGAAAATTTTCCAAATAATATTAATTTTCAAAAACATTTCAAATGTTGGAGGCATAAAATAGATATTGGTATTGGGTAAGAAAAAATACAAATACTCATGATGGTACATATGCAATGTTTTGGAGGCACATTTGGAAGTGCAACAACCTAATAATGGAAACCTGTTGAGTTTTTAAATAACATGGTATTGTTGATGAGTAGAGGAACACTCAAGGATAAAGTATTATATCAAGGTTTTATGGATATGAAGAACAACTGACATAAATAAAGATTGGTGGGTCTATTTTAGATTTAAATTCTAATGTCCAATGGACATGGAAGGAGTTAAATCTTGTATATTTGGCTGAGACAGTAAAGGTTTTGTAGAGGGAAGTGAAAAAACACAGAGAAGGAAATGAAAGGTTAATAAGGGATTATAAAGCATAGAGATAAATTAATACTCAATTGTTATAGAGTCTTAATGTCTTGCAAAGGTAAATGAACAAGGATTCTGACATAAAATATGCGCGCATGACAAGAGACATAATGGAACAATGCAACATGTGATAAATGGAATTAATATGCATAGGTAGATAAGGAAGAATCCTTCACCTTGATTGTAAAATTGTATTGATTGCAACATAGCTTTCTACAAAGGAGACAAGGATCTCATGATATGATGTATGGATCATTGGATGGATGAGTTATCTTTATTCACAAGAAAATAATTTCTAGCTATGAAATAGCTAACTTGGTCTAAAAGTATTCAAAGTAAGAAGTCCACTTTTTTTTATAAGAGTGTGTAGTAGAATAAAAATACAGGTGCTAAGAATTTAGGGGACAAAATAATGAGGCTATTTCACTTCTAAAGTGACAATGGATGATTGTAGTTTTCCTTTTGGAGAAAATTGTTCCTAAGTGGATAGAAAAAGGCTTCCAAGAGAATTACTCAATGAAGTGAAGAATAGGGTTCAAAAATTGAGAAAACCAATGGATAGTCATAGACAAAGGAAATGGATTTCATAGTGTTGATGGTTAAGCTGGATGGAAATCACTATAGTTTTAGTAGGTAGAATGATATGAATTACATCATTCCAATGTGCCATAAGGTTTCATAAAGGTAAGGTTAGAACATGGTTTCCTAAGTAGAGGTATCTACCAATAGGACATATTGGTTGGAAATGCAAAATAGCCAAGAAAGACTTGGATAGGAAAATTTAAGATCGAGGAAAAATGACACATATGGGTAGAATGAGAGAAAAAAAAGGTAGCTAGAATAAATAAATTCAAGGACAAGCATATACAATAAATAAATAAATAAAGTTGAAATAAATATGCATTGGAGGTCATACTAGAAGTAATGAAAAATTAATATGGGAAAGATAAAATGCATGTGCACTAGTGGGCAGGTTGAGAATGAACTCTTGGTGCATATAGACATGCATTAATGAATGTGATAATACCTAGACATGCATATGGAATTCTTCCAGACTCTGATTAGTCTTTTTCTATATATGAAATAATGATGCTATGATAATTGAATTTGACTAGTGGTGGATTATGTATCTAGGAAAAGTTTATAGCATGGTTGAAAGTGATGACGAAGTTGCTACTTATGATAGCCATACACATGAAGGAAAATGAGGATGATAAAATGTTGATCAAGAGGTTGGCAGAAGGAGCCTAAAATATTGTATAAGATATCAATTGTTTAGGTAGTATAAATTAATTGACAACAACCATGAAGGTAGGAATTTGGTTTCATATGATACACAACGATGAAGAGAATTGAGGTAAGAATTCCCTAATTCAGAATTTAATATTTGAGTTGTTTGTTAGGAGAATGAAAATACACTAAATGTGGTAAAGAAAAAAGGCCTTGAGAATTTAAGGATACCTAATTATTGCGTTCATTAATGTGAAATTTAATGTCATATTATAATGGTTATGAAGTTCATAAACAAGGCAGTTAAGAGGTATACCCATGTAAAGAAAAGACTGCTACCAGAGCTAACCATGTGTGAGACCATGGTGTGATTGGATATGGAAGGGATATATTGTGATGCAAGTACTTAATTATCTTCCCTTGTATAACCAATGTTTGAAATACAACCTCTTTGTAGAAAATGAAGAGCACTAAAGTATTTCATTCCTAGTGTTTTGTATTGGTTGAAGAGGAAGGTATCCAAATGATTGAACAAGTAAACAAAAAATAGTTTGGATGATGTTTTGAGGCATTGGCTATACCTTCCAAATAACCATGGTGGAATACATGACATATATATGTGGTATTCCAGAGTTCATGCAAGGATGCATTTGTAGATGTGGAAATGGGCATTGGAACATTGGTTTATTTATTGATAATGTTCGATTGCAATACAAAAAGATTCATGTGATAGATAATGCATAGGAAATGGATGATAGTTTCACTCAATTTAAAATGAATAATAGTTGGAATTGATTAAATTGTTGGTAAGATGCAATTTTGAGATCATTTCGCGAGATTTTGTGAATGTTGCAATAAAAGGATAATGCACATGATTACTAACAACCTATTTGGCTAAATAAATGTTGAGAATATTGCAGGAAGAATGGTATAAAATATAGAAATGGTGTATTCCCATAAGGAAGATTGGTGCCTACTATTACAAGAGCCAAACATTATGAGAATGAATCTCATATTGGGAAATTTGAGAGCAAAATTGAATTAATAAGATAAATTGTTGATGTCTCATGATGATTGTATGTGTGTGATACAACCAAGATGATGGCTATTGAATATAGACATATCAAGAATAAGGTCATCTTTAGGACACTAGAATAATTTGATTTCCACAGGGTGCAAAGTGCTAGTGGATTTCTGGTGATGAGTTGGTACTCTCCTTGTGTGTGAAATCCTTTCCAAGATGGATCATTTGAGGGACTATGTAGCATTGAAGGGGATGGTTGATTAGAGGAAGATTATATCAAGGAAGAGGAAACATAATAATTCATATGGAATGGTGGTTGGGATTATGGGGGTGTGTCGAGAAAGGACAATGAGATAAATTATTTCCCATGGCATCTTTGTGAAGCACAAGATAACTATACATACATGTATTGTGTAATGGTTACAAACTTATTCTTAATATGTCTTTATATTTTGGAGTCGATAACTCCTATGAATAATATAATGGTTATATGATAATGTATATAGCATGTATATTCATGAATTTTGTATAGAATATTTGAAGAATGAAGACATGAACTGGGTACTTTGAAAGAAGATCAGCAGAAGGAAATGGATCGTAAGGAAAAGGGCATGGAAAAAGTAAATTATAGTGTGCTTGTTGCAACTTGAAATGAGAAAAGTGGAGCTAAAGATGAAAATTTGAAGGAACATATAAAACTATTTGAAGTTTTGGAGATTCCATTATCACAACTATTTTGGAGCCATAACTCAATGACTTCCTATCTAATCTTTTGTTGGAGCCCTAGATGGAAGTTGTACTTCCTGAGGGCTTGTGGTGCAAATAAGGGGATACATTTCCTTGGTTTGTACAGGTTGAGGAGAATGAGATTCTATTGGTTTGAATGGTTGTCAAAATTGAGAAATTGTGAAAGTTGTTGCAACTAGAACTCTTTGATCCAAAGATCCGAGACTTCCAATTTGAATTTATGTTGAAGACCTAGATGGAAGTGGTATAGCCTAAAGGAGTATGGTGAAAAGAAGGGGATACACTTCCTTGGGTTGTGCAGGTTGAAGGGACTGAGACCTTATTGGTTGGAATTGTTGTGGGAATCGACAAATTGTGAAAGTGGTTGCACTTGGAATTTGTTGAGCCACATTTCCAAGACTTACTAGATGGTCTTAGGTAGATATTTGGAGGGAAGTGATACACCATAAGGGAATGTGGTTCATATAAGGGGGTACACTTCCTTGGGTTGTGAAAAATGAGGGGAAGGAGATATCGTTGGATTGGAATTGCTAATAGAATTATGAATTGTGAAAATCATCATATATGGTTTTGGGCCAGAGTACGTATGTGAATATTTTTTGGGTCAGAGTGTCTATGTGTACATGTTATAGACTATAGTGTGTATGTATATATGTTTTGGATAGAGTACATGTGTTATATTAGTCCAAAGATCCTATACGATGAATAAAGTCCAACAATCTTAGCATTGTAATTTCTATGTATCTACACATGTATGGTGATGTGCATTGAGGATAGTGAAAAAATAAGGGGGACGAGATGTTGAATCCATTGTTTTAATCCATATAGATTATAATGTAATTGAGTAAATGTGATTTAGGATGGTGACTCGATATGTTTTGGGGGAAGAACCCATATTTATTAATATGGCCAAGGACCGAACTATGTATTATGTACATGGAAATAATTAATAAAAATAAGAATCGTTAGTTGTGATAAGAGAGGGATGAAAATGATGGGGGGGCTATGATTCCAAAAGAGAGGGGGATAAAGGGGGTCCAAGTGAAAACCCATTTTTTTTTCCTAAGTTAATGTCTCTTTACCTTATACTCCCTTTGACTTATTACACACTCAAACATTGAATTCATGTAAGAGGTTCGGTGAGGGAGTCACCTCATAAAGTTACTGAGAGCATGAACTTGGGTACAATCAACCTTGGTAAGAGTGAGAATCAAGCAAACATTAGAGAAGAAGGAAATTTGAGTAGGAAGATGAGACAAGTTTTACAACCATGTTTTTGGGAACATGAGAGAAGGTAAGTGATGGAAATATCAGCAAGCATGATTTGCTTCAAGGAATCCAATGTTGGGTTGTGTTTATACTATGAAAGAGGGTTGTATTCCTGTAAACATTGGGCTGTAAATATGTGAGAACATTTTCTATTGAGGAAGTGGTTCAAGAGCCTTAATAAGGTTTTTTTGAGAACTCCTTGAGAAACTAAGAGTTCATAGAGTCCCCAACTATGAGATTCCTTCCCAAATAGGTTCATTGGATCTCTAGAGGGAAGTCAAAATACCCAAGGGATTTACTGGAAGAGACGGGGGATACAATTCCTTAGATTGTGCAGGTTGAGGGGAAGACATATGGTATATTGGAATTCTTGTTGGAGTAGAACTTGGATTTTGGGATACTGAATCTAGAGAGTGGACAACCAATAGGGCCATACCTCCTTGTGGACTCATATCCGCAACTCAAGGGTGGAATGTTGTTGAGAGAAATGGAACAAAAACACCTATGGTTGGGAGGAATGTCCTTCTTATGCAACCATTTTATTAGATATGCATGTAATCATGGTTTTTATTATGTTGTTGGAATAATGTGCATAGTTGCATTCAGATTTTTATATTTCTTTGTTAATTGAATGAGTAATTCAGTAGGTTGTTGTTGAATTTATTTATATAAGAGAAAAATTTAGTTTTTGTTGGTAATTGGGATGTTACATCTCACATGGAAAAAAAATTCATGTGATACACATTGTATTGCATGAAGAATATATTCATGTAACATGCAATTTTCTCAAAAAATTATAAGTATCACATCACCGAAAATGTTCTCTTTTGTGGTGTACCACACAAAAAATATTTTGGTGTGGCACATCATATCACAACAAAATTATTAGTCTGTGATATATGAAAATATTCAAAATTTTCAAAGTCTTAGCCCATATTCTTGGGTGATAACACTATATCACATGGAAATTAATTTCATGCAATACACACTGTATTGAATGAAATATATTTTCATGCAATACATGCACAGATTTTGAAATTGTTTTCAACACTTAGTCATTATTCCAAATTTTTATCTCTCTATTGTTGCGAAAATGATAGACTCGGTGTTCTAATACGACTTCGATCACTCAATCATTAAATAGAATCCCCCATACAAACCAACCCTTATACACTATCCAAATTGGTAGTTTTCCCAACTTAACAAAAAGAAAACTTTGATATCCTATAGTAGACCCATGTAGTCATAGTGTTGAAACCATGGCTCTAATAGCAAATTATAATGTGACCAATACCATGCAAAATCAAAATACTTTATTACCCATTAGAACAAAATTCATGCAACATGAGTAAAACACCCATTCAATTGTCAACATTTTAAATTCATGAATGCATCTCATTTACGCATACAAAACAACATTAAAACACTCAAAACATAGAATAAAATGTAGCAATAAAGCTCATCAATCAATAGTAAATAAGAAAAATGATGAAAGTACTTATCTTAATGAAAAATATACACAAATGGTTGTATATGGTGAACATTCCACCCAACCATAGACCTTTCTACTCTATCTCTCTTAATAATAGGTTTCCCATAAGCTAGGGATATGAATTCACAAGAAAGATGACTCCTATGGACGAATACTTTCCACTCATAACTGAATACCTAGAAAAATTACCAACAAACTAATTTCTAAAACAATTCTAATCCACTATCTATCTTTCTCCTCAACTTGCACAACCCAAGGAATGTGATCCCCTTCTCCGCACTCTAGTCTCTCATTCCATCTCAATTCCTTCCAAGGATTTGACATAGATTGGATAGGAAATATCTTAGCTGTGAACTCCAAGAATTCCAACTATACAAGAAAACATACAACAAAAAATCCACTTTCTCTTAGGTGATGTCCTTCATAGAAATATCACATACATTCCTAATAACCTAAACTTTATGCATTTTATATCTCCAACAAGCAATATTCAACACTACTATGGATTCTCTCTCTTCCCAACACCTCACAATATATTTTCCTCTATTCTACTAATATATAACCACTTCCTACCACACCCACTTGAATTTCCTCTTATTCTTTATACATTCTTTGACTCTATCAAATTTCCCCCAAAATATTGTACCTAGACCATGCTGTAATAACTAGGTGAAATAACTCTTTTACCCCCATGCATGTACTTTATCCCATTCTTCAATAAATAGGTGAGATGACTTTTCCTAAAAACCTCTTACATGTATTCAATGCTTGGTTTGATAAGTCAAAGAAGGTAAACATTAGTAATAAAAATATTTAGAAAAGTGACATGGATTTAATAGGAAAGCAGACTTTCCCCTTGGAACCCCTTTAGCCCCCTCAATATTGTAGAAAATTAGACCCCATGACTCTGTCCTTAGCCATCTATAGCTAACGATGTATTTTATTTTATTGTTTTTTATATACAATGTTCACATATTACATTTCTTAGCCCATGTCCATATATCGTATTCACAATATACATCACTAATTTTGGGATTAAAAATAGGGTTGTTACAATCCTATAGTAAATTTGGGTTGTAAAAGGCTCACGTGCAATGTTAAAAAGGGAGATCCTAATCTCATATTTCAATTCAATAATATTCCTTTTTGAGATGCCACGGCTAAAATAATGATCCAAAGGTACCAAAATATCCATTTCAAATCCCTACATCCATCAAATAAATGTTTGGAAACAATGTTAAATCCTCTTTGGGTTATAAAATTGAGGAAACCTTAAACTATTCAAGAACATTCTAGTTGGTTGAATAATTAATCATATCCAATTTGAAAGTGTGGTCCAATTTATCTTTGTAAAGTGCAAGAGGTGGTGATGGTAGAGAAGATCATTATCAAAGAATTATCCATTTCCATGGAAGATAATGATCAAAGAGGCATAAGTACATTCATGCATGGGGGGAGAAAGTTAATTTATGATACCCATACATTGTGAAACTACAATATCAATATTTTAGTTTAATCCAATCAAAGGATCTAAAGAATCATGCTTAGTGGAAATGAGGATTGTGAAAATGTTGGAAATGGTCACACATGGAATTTGTGAAGAATGTGTCTCCAACCAATCTTGAAAGTTCATTAATTTCATTGGATCAGATGTAGTGAAGTAGCACTATAGTACGAGAGATGATAGCTAGTGATAAGGAATCCTTCATGTGGAAACAACATCACACGAAAGAGAAAAACACTAAAGCTTGAATGGAATACACATAATCAAGACCAAGGAAAATGTTGAATTCAATATGGTTCATGATATTCATGACATTCCTAATATTATAATATTATAACCTAACTTAATTGGAAAAATAGGTAACATTCCTATTAATCCCTATGGTATACCATCAAAGGCCTACAATGTGGTATTTTATAAATAATGGTTGGGAGAACCCAAGCACTACCAAGAAAATAATGGCATGGCACTTGACAAGGACCATTCATCCACTAAACAATATCGATGAAAATTGATATTGTTATTGAGGTGCTGAATTTTGGAAGGGTAGGAGGAAGGGGGATGTATCATTGTTATAATTCTTCGGTCATAGGTATTGGCATTAGAAACAGAATGGGGCATACTTTTGTTTTCCTCATAGTCAGGAGGTTGAGTGGGTGTTGGGCCACTATAAGTGGAAGGGGTGGCCCCTTGTTGAATTGATTTTGAGTTGGTAGCAAGGTACAATTGATTGTATTATTTGTATTCATTATGGTGAGAAATTAAGGAAGTCAAAGTCATTGGTTCTTTAACATAACAAGCAACAAGTTCATTTTGAGGGTGGGGAGGGTGCATGGTATACAAAAAAATATTGAAAAAGTTTAGGAAAATTTGAAAACGATCAATATAACTATTCACCACTCCCAAGATGATGCTAAGATAATTATTCTTAAACAAGATATTGCACCTATGCTTGGTTACATTTATCCCTAGTTGGAATTGTCACTATGCCCAACGTTACTAGCATATCATGTTACCCTTTGTTCCTATTGTCACATTTCTTAGGATTCATCTTATTATTCTTTTAGGTAGAAATAAGTTCATGAAATTATGCTTGGTTTCATTTATCCCTAGTTGGAATAAGAAGATTATAGGTTTCTTTTATTAGGATTAATTTTAATGTACGCCACTAATTAATATGCATGGTGTTATGCACTTTTGGATAGTTGGTTGTCATTGATGTCAACCATTGGAGCATTTGAGATACCCTAGAGTTGTGGTTGAGGTCGATGGTGAGTTAGTTGTCATTGATGTCAACAAGAGTGGCTGATTTCAATAGATTTTATCGATGCATTTGATTTCAAAGTCTACATGAATCCCTGAAGGTGTGGTTATAGGACCCAACGTTGGTTGAGGAATATGGACATGGATGATAGTGTAAATGCAGTTAATATACTCATAGATGGATAATACTCGTCATGTCATTTCTGGTGATAGGTGGTATGCCACGTGGTTCCTCATGGTTGAGGAGTTATGGCCTTGTGAAGATAGAATCCCCAAAGGATGATCAAGAAACCCCTAGTTGGTTACAAGTGAATTAATTAAAGGGTAAATTTGTTATAACAACAAAGTATAGGTCGGCCCTAAAGTGATTAAAATGTGTTGGTTGAAAAAGTATAAATACACATCATGAGAAATTAATTTGTCACACACTCTTATATCGAATATATATCTTGTGAGAATGTTATGATCTAATATTTTTGTCTATTGGTGAATCTAATGTCAAGTATGGGGCATCATATAAAGTGTGAAGAAAGAGAAAAAGTTTCAGAGGTGTATATTTCTAGGGTTTCTTTGTAACCCTAATTAATAAGGCCCTCATGCATCAACCTCGGGGTGTCCCACAAGGAAACCTTGTGGGTTGTCTATGGAACACCACGTGAGGCCCCGTGTGATAGGTAGTATTTTTCCCACAAGGAAAATAAATATTTGGGGAGAATGTTGGTACAAGACTATTGAAGGTTGTGGAAGAGTTACAAGTCAGTATTATAGTTCAACAGATCAACTACAGGTTATGGGTATGCTTATGTGAATATTTCTTATGATTGGTTATGGTATGGTACATGTTTAAGGCATAGTGGTGATGATACACCTTGGTGATGACATGATACCTTGTTAGAAGTACACTCTTGGCTATCTTGATATCTGGTATGGTATATGTCATAGTTATGGTAGTACATGTATAAGGTGCATATCTTGGTAATATTGGTACATGGTTGAGGTACACAATTGATAGTACTTTCTTGGTATATCTTGTGGTACATGGTGTATGGGATGACTGATATGGTATATGGTTGGGATACATGGTATGGTATAGGTGTTGATATAATTGGTTGATTTACATTGTTGGTGTACATGGTTGATACATGGTATTGTACATGATTGGTACTTGGTATGTTGTTGATGTACATGGTTGATGGTTGAGGTACATTGTACAGGTATTGGTGCATGGATGATTCACTTGTTGTGGTACAAGTTGTGGTGCAAAGTTGATGCTTTCTATGGTACAGACTGATGGTTTGGAACATGCTTTGGTACATGGTTGACACACATATATTGTTATGGTATGTTGGTGATGTTGGTAAATGATTGGTAGAAGCATATGTTGGTGATGCTTAATAATCTGGTTGAGAGGTGTTCTTAGTGATTGTGGATTTGGTCTTGTTGATGTTGAGTATCAGTGACATGGACAGGATGATATGACAGGATGGATACATTGATAGGTTGAAACTGATAAGTTGATAGTGACAGGTTAATGTGATAGGTTAATAGTGAAACGTTGGTGAAAACAACATGTTGAATATACTAACAAGTTGATAGGTTACAAGTTGATGTGACAGTGGTAGTGACAGTGAGAGTGAAAGTGGTAGTGACAGTGAGAGTGGTAGTGACAATGGAAGTGATTTTGGTAGTGACAGTTTGGTCTACACTTATATTTCAAGACAACAGGATGGGGTAAGGAAAATGGGTTGTAGCCTCCTTCTAGGAGAACACAGGAAGTTGGAGCTTCCTTTAGGTTGGAGCCTGAGAATCATAGGGTTGTAGCCTCCTTCTGGTTGGATCCATAGAATTTAGGGAGTTGTATATTTCTTTAGTTTGGAGCCTGTAAATAAGGGGTCATACCCTCCTTCTAGTTGTAGCTAGAGAATTGGGAAGTTGGTGCTTCCAATGAATGTATTCTTGATAATATGTAAGAAAGCATTCAATGGTTTTCTCCCATTTTGGCTTCCACATAAACTTTGGTTTACTGTGTATTTGATGTGATGTTGATGATGTGATGCTACTTATGATTATATGCTCATGATATATTGAATGTGAGATCGGAAGAGCGGTTCAGCAGGAATGCCGAGACCAGATCGGCTCCTTCTAGTTGTAGCTAGAGAATTGGGAAGTTGGTGCTTCCAATGAATGTATTCTTGATAATATGTAAGAAAGCATTCAATGGTTTTCTCCCATTTTGGCTTCCACATAAACTTTGGTTTACTGTGTATTTGATGTTATGTTGATGATGTGATGCTACTTATGATTATATGCTCATGATATATTGAATGCAATCATAGATGATACATTGCTCATAAATTGTTGAATACTATTGATAAAGTTGAAGAATATATATTGTGGTTAAAAGTGGAAACATTTATCATACTTAATCACCCCCCCTCTCAGTATTCCAACAATTGGTATCAGATTCAGTTCCTTCAAAAAATAGTTTAACCACTAGAAGGTAGATCATGGATGTCATGGAAAATGGATATAGAGATAATTAAATACAGTGGTTTGATGTTCAGACTGGTCTGAAGTATGAGATGTGGAACAATAAAATGAAAACATTTTTAGGAGCATTGGGGTATGATGTTTGGTACTCAATTTTTACATGATACACCTTCAAATCAGGAATTGAAAAGAAACAATAAAATGGAAATGGATTTCATTTTGGATGGATTATTTGATTCAGTAAAAGATAGAGTGGGACATTTTTCATCAGCTAAAGAACTATGGGATACGATACATAATATCTATTCCAAGGAATATGCCATCATAGAGTTAGATCCTATTAAGGAAAGTGTAGAAAAAGAAGAAATATTATCATCATGTTAGAAAAATTCAGAAGAAGAATATTGTGAAGAAGGCATAGTAGAACTTGAAGAAAAATTTAGTGAAGAACAAAGAAGAATTGAAAAATAAATCATCACTTTGATGATCCAACTTGAAGAAGCAAAGAGAATAGAAGAAGTCATGAAGATTCAGATGATGAATACAAAATAAGAGGTTGGGAATCTTGAAGATGAAGTTGTCACATTGAGAGTTAAAATCATCAAGCTCAACAAGAACTTTTAAGAGAGAGAAACACGCACATCATCAGAAAATAAAGTTGAAGAGAAGAACTCTAGGTTTCCAAAAAGAAAAATGAAGAAAAAAGTAAGATTTATGCATAAGTACTCAAAGGAAGGAATAATGGTCAACAAGAATCAAATAAGAATGAGTATAATAGAGATACATATTCAACAAGACCTTCCACATTAAATCAACAAATAAGATTCAATCATAATGAAGAGAAGATCATGATCAACCAAGGTAGGAATTCAAAATGACTACACCACAAAGAACATCATTAATCCCTAGGTATGTAAATTTCTTTTATAGTCATTGTTTTACTTGTAATAACTTTGGACATAAAGTTGTAGATTTCAAGACCTATGGAAGAAATGTTCAAGAAATAAATGTTTATGTAGCTCCACATAACATTGAATTTTACAAATGCCACAATTATGGTCACATAGGTCATGATTGTAGAAGCATAATCGATACTTCTATGAAAGAGAACACTGACATCAAATATAATAATGTTTGGAAAAGAAAACAAGAACATGTAAAATAAGAGAAGATGGATGAAGGACACCGAAAAGTCATAATCTTAGGATTGGCAATAATAAGAGATCAAGAAAAATATAGAGGAAAAAAGGAAGATGTTATATACATGAAGGTTTGGAGAAGAAACAAAAAATAAGAAGAAAATGTATATAAAGAACAAGTCCCATAGATCAAAGGATTTATTGTAGTATGAAAAGGAAAATAATAGAAAGTGAATAAAGAACATGTCCAAGAGATTGTACTTTTAGGAATTGTAGTGCAATATCATAAAGAAACCATAGGAAAAGAGAAAGAAGTCAAAGTTCATAGAGATGATGAATATGCATATGAAGATGAATTTTACTCTGCATTAGGGAGGATTCCTCCATTTTTATGATTCATCCGTCTTGGAGACTCCTAGTAAATATGAATATTGAATAGGGGAAGTCTATACAATAGCTACTATAGATCAAAGAACAATCCTTCGAGCAATTTGAAGTATTTGCAAAGATAGATTCAAAGCAATTAGATAGTAGAAGTACCAAATGACATATTGATCGATTGAGATGCATTTTTCCCATGCCGATATCAGAGGAATGTCATTGACACACCTTCCAGGAATGGACATATTCATTATAGGTTCAAGGACATATTGCAGATCAGTGGACATATTTGATTAAGTTTGAGAAAAAAGAGTATGTGATGATTAGTTATAGAAAAGAATCCTTCATAATAGTACAATGACCTAAAATTAAACATTATGGATAGTTGGGTAGCATATTTATGGACAATTTATGGAGATAGTTGGATTTATGAGATCATTGGCATATCTAAAAAAGTATATGACATATCATATTTACAATTGGAATCATTGAAATCAATGGATAAGTGGAATCAATTGGTCACAATAAGACAAGCAATGAAAGGCATAGAAGAACAGGGAAATCAAAACATTCAACAAAAGCTATATC
Organism: Picea abies; assembly: GCA_900067695.1. NCBI lineage: Eukaryota > Viridiplantae > Streptophyta > Pinopsida > Pinales > Pinaceae > Picea > Picea abies. The sequence goes on from CBVK0100681833.1 coordinate 14,813, forward strand.
ATCATAGGGACATTTTTGAGCAATATGGTCGTTGTTGTCTAAAGCATGAACATAATAGACCATGAAGATGTGAAGTCAAGAAATTTTGAATACTTTTTAAATATGTTAGATAATTACAAGTGGAAGTAGCAATGGACAAGTAGCATTGGAAGAGATGAAAGGAAACATACACAAGAGGTCCCATATTGTTCCACATCTTGCAAAGAAGTCAAGGGAAGAGAAATCATCATAGAAAGAGATAAAAAAAAGGAACATCATTAACGTGTAGATAAGGGAAGACATATCGACATGGGAAGTTATACTTTTCCCATGATGTCAAAGGGAGAGAAAGAGAAATATCAAAGAGTAAGATTCAAGCATATGAAGTTAGAAAAGGATTATCTAGAGAAGGTATACATTCACAGGTCATCACTCTTTGTTATCAAAATAGAAGAGGAAGGTGGAAATAAACATGAGGATAGAAACATGTGAAGAGAAACAACAAATCGATGAAGAGAGAGGGAGAAACCCCAAGGAGAGATACCCTTTTCCATTGATGTCAAATGGGGAGAGAGAGAAACATTGATGGCGAGAAATGGTCATAGAGGTAGCACGAGTATTGTATTATGAGTGTTTCCATCAATTTTGGTGTTGCCATCAATGTCAAAGGGGGAGATTGCTGGACAATTGGTTTTCATTGATGTCAACCCTTGGAGAATTTGAGATACCCCAGAGTTGTGGTCGAGGTTGATGGTGAGTTAGTTGTCATTGATTTCAACAAGAGTGGTTGATGTCACAACATATGTGATGGGTTCATTTCATGAAGTCTACATGAAACCCCAAAGGTGTGGTTATAGGACCTGAAGTTTGTTGAGGAGTATGGACATGAAGGAAAGTCTACATGTAAGTAATATACTCATAGATGGATAGTACTTGTCATGCCATTTTCAGTGATAGGTGGTATGCCACATTGTTCCTCAAGGTTTAGGAGTTATGGAATTATGAATTTAGAAGCCCCAAAGAATTCTCAAGAAGCCCTTAGTTGGTTAAAAGTGAATTAATTAAAAGTTAAAGTTGTTAGAACAAGAAAGTATAGGTCCACCCTAAATTGAGGAAAAGGTGTTGGTTGAAAAAGTATAAATATACATCATGAGACATTCACTTGTCACACACACTTACATTGAATATATAACTTGTGATAAGGTTATCATCTAATATTTTTGTATATTGGTGAATCTGACATCAAGTATAAGGCAACAGAGAAAGTGCGAAGAAAGAAAAAACAAATCGAAGCTACAGAGTGTTAGAGTTTCTCTGTAACCCTAATTAAGAAGTCCCTCATGTCATCTGGAGGGTTTCCTTTGAGGCACCCCCAAGGGTTATCGAGGGAATACCACTCAAGTCCCTTCATGACAGGTAGTCTTTGTCCTACAAGACATATTTGGGGAGAATATTGGTACTAGGTTGTTGAAGGTCGTGGAAGGGTTATAGTTCAATATTACAGTTCAGCAAGTCAGCTATAGGTTACAGGTATGCATATGTGAGTATTTATTATGCTTGGTTATGGCATGGTACATGCTTAAGGCATAATGGTGATAACACATGGTATGGTTGTAATGATCCCAAGACATTATGCAAGGATCATTATTGTTTTTGTGTCTTTTAAAAACTTTTTCTGAGTGAGGTATTTCGTCATACACTTTGTTGATCTACCT
>CBVK0100681851.1:0-12091 GCA_900067695.1 Picea abies
TGTTGAAAGGATCGAAACAAAGAGAGTAACTCTTCATGGAAAGGAACCAAACTTCATTAATGAACTGTATGAACAATTTTCCTTTAACGAAATTTTAGAACAGAAAGGTAACACAGTTGCAAATTTTCATGCTTCGTATTCATGCTTCCATTCATGAATGAAGCATGAAAGAAAATAATAGGAACAAGCGACAACTTACAACTGTCGTTTCGAAAATTGCATCATGAAGAGTAATAAAAATTAATGACTCCGGTTAGGCAACTATGTAGATCAATTAATTGATATAAAAAGTTAGCAATCATGTTGAGCTGCCAACAATGGCAACATGATGGGAGAAGCAGTTATCTCTACAATACGAACTAGTTCGGGTTAGAGAATTATAAAAAACTTCAAATCGGAGAACAACTACAAGGTTATTTGAACATATTTAAAAAGAACAAGGTGCAGCCCCATTTCAGATACCTTTCGTTTAAAAGAATGAAATTTGGTGACAAACTTAACAAAAGAAAGCCACGATGTTTAAGTTAAAATCTCCAATACTATTAACAGGGCCACTGCTGCCAGCAGGCGTCCATAGCCTTGACAGGGATGTCAATTAACCCACTCTCTTCCGATCTCACCGGTTAGGCAACTATGTAGATCAATTAATTGATATAAAAAGTTAGCAATCATGTTGAGCTGCCAACAATGGCGACATGATGGGAGAAGCAGTTATCTCTGCAATACGAACTAGTTCGGGTTAGAGAATTATAAAAAACTTCAAATCGGAGAAAAACTACAAGGTTATTTGAACATATTTAAAAAGAACAAGATGCAGCCCCGTTTCAGATACCTTTCGTTTAAAAGAATGAAATTTGGTGACAAACTTAACAAAAGAAAGCCACGATGTTTAAGTTAAAATCTCCAATACTATTAACAGGGCCACTACTGCCAGCAGGCGTCCATAGCCTCGATAGGGATGTCAATTAACCTGCTCTGACATCTGTATCCTGCCCAAGAAATTTCAAATCAGAATGAAGGATGCTTATGGCCAAAACAAGGTTTATACCTGAGAATTTTCTTTTACCTGACATCGCTTCGCTGCCAGCGGGCCTGTTCAGTACCCCAATGAAGTTATCTTGGCATCATGCATGCATTTACCCACTGCCAACATACATGTTTAGTGTCTCGATGGGTTTACAAACACTTCCCACAACTCTCTAAGAGTTTATTCACATTCTGATATAGTTTTAAAGATATTAAATAGAGTGGGGTGACGCTGAAAATTCCAGTTTTTTAACACAACTTAATATTTCCACAAGCCTTTAAATTTTTCTAGCAAACCTTCATCAAGATCTGAAAAACAGTTCATTGATAGAACTAATTTTCAAGGACAGGGAGACATCATTGAGTTGCTTTCTTAAAGAGTAGGGAGAGCGTAAAGAGACCTTTTAAAAATATCCGTGAATACTTTCAAGTGCAGCTTGAAACCAAGGAATCGAATTTCATACAAAATGACACCTTTAACCAGCCTACAATTTCAGAGAAGGACAACAATAGATGTTCCGACATCCTTTTGACAACTATTTTCGAGATGAAGCATTTTGTTTCTCTTTGTCTAAGCTAAACTATAATACAAGGATGTTTGACTCAAAAGGACCGATGAACTAAAATGAAAACAAAACAAACCAGCAAAGAAAAATTGGAAAGAAAAGAAATCCAAACAGAAAAATATGTACAGAAGGTGTATCGGGGAGTCGTCAGGTAAAATACCTTTTGAGAGATTGGCCATTCACCAGAAAGGTGTCTGGATGTCCCTCTAAATTATGGAGGCGGAAAGAACTGAGACCTAGTTTTTTTGCAATTAAAAATGGTCCCAACCACAGGTTTTGAAACTTAGTATGCTCTCCTTTCCCCTCATGAGGTTTGTCCCATTTAAGGACAATATCACCTACCTAAATATTTGTGTCTGAGGAAGAATTGGAATCAAACCAGTTTTTGACAATGAGTTGATGTTGATCCAATTTTCTTTTTTCTTGAGCCCTTACTTCTTCTAACTTCATCAAAGCATTAATCCGACTTTCCAAGGGAGGACAGTCTTCTTCTTGCACCTTCTGCGATAACTGCAGAGATGGGAGAAGGACATGCGGTGGAAGAATCACTTCCCTACCGTAAACAAGAAAAAAGGGGGAATTACCAACAGTAGTTTTAGGAGTTACCCTATCAGCCCAGATTGCATTAAATAGTGCATTATGCCAGTTTTTGTGGTTTTCAGAGACTGCTCTCTTGATGATCTTGATTAGGTTTTTATTAGTTGATTCCACCAAACCATTGCCTTGGGGGTAATATCTAGCAGAGTATTTTAATTTGATTCATTTTTCTAAAGCAAAATCACTCATTTTGAGAGATGAAAAATATGAAGCATTATCGAATGCTAGGCATTTAGGAATACCAAAATGAGTGATAATATTTGAATTCAGGAAGGTTATTACCTGGTTGGTGTTTACAACTTTTAATGGTGCAACCTCAGACCATCTGGTGAAGTAATATGTGGTTGTTATGATATATTTATGTTTCTGCGAGGACGTAGGATTGATTAGGCCTATAATATAAAGTCCCCATTGTTGGAAATGGAAATCTATCGAGACAGGTTGCATTGGGAATGCTAGTTTTTGTACTCATCCAGATGCCTTTTGACAGATTACACACTTGAGGCACAAGGCATGGGCATCTTTGAAAAGAGTAGGCCAGTAATACCCTGATCTTAATACTATGTGGGCAGTGGTGTCTCCATCGAAATACCCACCAGCTTCCCCTGCATGTAATTCCAATAAGACTTTATCTGCTTCATCTTTTTCTAGACAGCGCATAAGTATTCCATAAAAAATTTGGCGAAACAAAATACCGTTTACCAGCTAAAAAGAAGCAGATTTTAATCTCAGTGCTCTCCTCTTTTTTGGATCAAGGTGATGGGGAGCTGATCCATGTATTAGATAAAAATTGATGTCATCATACCAAGGACTAGTAAGGTTTTGTGCACAATAGATTTGATTTTGATTGTGTTGATCTTGAGTTAACATATCAGTTTCATTATGTTGTCCTATAGCTGAATCAACAACCAATTTACATAAACCTTGGCCTCTAACAATTTGTGCTAGGGTAATTTCTATGTCATATTCTTTTAAGGATGTGACCCAATTTACCCTTTTTTCACCCAGTTCTTTTTGTACTAACAAATTTCTGACAACAAGGTAAGGGACAATGATTTTCGTCCTAGATTTCAGTAGATAAGATCAAAAGTGTTTTACTTCTTTAAAAATAGCATAAGCCTACTGATCTACTATTGGGTACTTAAGTTCTGCTCCCTTAAAGGCTGAGCTCATAAAGGCAATTGGGACTTCGTTGTTTTCAACATTCTTTTGAGTTAGGACAATAGCATAAGACCGATCAGAGGCAAACGTGTAGAGAGTGAAATATCACAAAAAATTAGGGCTCATTAGAGAAGGAGCGTCTACTATAGCCTTTTTTATTGAGTCAAAATCTTGACTTTCCATAGGTCCCCAATGGTACTGTACATCCTTTTTTATTAAATTTTGTAATGGTATGACCATTTCTGAAAAGATGGGGACGAACCTTCTAACAAAGTTTATCTAACCTAAGAAAGATTGCATGGACTTTCTGGAAGAGGGAGGGGGCAGTTTTGAAATGACTTGGGTCCTTTCAGGGTCAATAATCATCCCTTCATTTGATACAATAAATCTGAGGAGATTACCTTGTTCTACTGCAAAGACAAATTTTTTAGGATTTAATGAAATACCGTATTTAGGACATCAATGTAGAACATATCTTATATAGCTAGATGATCTCCTTTATTATTTGAGAAGACATTGACATCATCTAGATAAACTACTACATATTGATTGATTAAGCCACGGAAAGCGATATCCATCACTCTCTTAAAAGTGGCACCGATATTGATGAGCCCAAAGGGCATTTTCCTATAAGCATAAGTACCCCATGGAGTACGGAAAGTGGTTTTGAGCTACTCTGGGGGAGACATAAGGACTTGGTTATACCCTGAAAAACCATCCAGCAACGATAATATTTCAGAACCAGATACTTGTTGAAGGATCTATTCCATGGGAGGAATAGGGTAGTTGTCTTTATCAGATGCTCGGTTTAAATTTTGAAAATCGACACATAGTTGGATTTCACCACTCTTCTTCCTTACAGGGACAATATTAGAGACCCACTATGTATGTCTTACTGGGAAGATTATTTTAGCATTCAAGAGTTTGTTTAATTCTTTCTTGACTGTTGGTTCAAGTTTTGGGTGCATCTTTCTTAACTTCTGTTGAAAAGGTTGGGACTGGGGTTTCATGGGAATAATGTGTTGTATGATGTTAGGATCAAAGGTTTTTAGATCGTCGTATGTCCAAGAAAAGACATATTTAAATTCCTTAAACAACTTAATAAATGTCGTCTTTTCCTTCTCAGAACATCCCACCCCCAAATTGATGCACTGTGGGTTATCTTTAGTTCCTAAATTTACTTTTTCATATGTCAAGGAAGAACTATTCATTTTACAATTCACTGATTTTCTGAATTTATCATGAAGATCATAAAATTTTTCTAATCTAACCACAGATTTTGGGATAGAGTTTACCATATTTGATGTGGACTCCGGGGATCTTGGATTTGGTATTACCATAAAATTGCGAAGGTCTTGATCGTGGGTACCTTCTTCGATAACTGTGCCTTGGAAAGTTTCTTCCATGTGCAGAAAATTGATGATCTGTTGATCATCATTGAAGACACTCCAATTTGTGATGTTGTTCGGGACGGATGGTATGAACAACAACTCGATGGAAAACGCTTTCAGAGAAAGGCCTTCTGCAAGAAAATTTTTAGAGGCGACATTAGCTAATAAATCAGCCTCAGAATTATTCAATATTGGAATAGAATTAATGTTAAATGCAGAAAAATTGTTCATTAAATTTCATACCTCAATTTTATATCTTTTCAGGTGAGGAGATAAACAGTGAATAGAATTTTTTACCTGTCTAACCATAATTTTTGAATCACCAAAGACTGTCAAATTCTGAATCCTCAAATCTAGTGCTTTTCTAAGACCTTGCAGGAGTGCCTCATATTTGGCTGTATTGTTTGTGCATTCAAATTCTAAGTGACAAGTAATCAAAGTTTTGTTACCTGCTGGATCAATGACTACACATCTTGCACCGGCTCCTTCCTTAGATTTAGATCCATCGAAGTAAAGAGACCAGATTTGATTTTCGTCAGGTGCATGTGACCACTGAGAGAGGGTTGTTGACTATGTGCATGTCATAATTTCAGGCTGTTGTTTCGGGTCAGTAATGGTAGAAGTTTCAACCATGAAATTGCCAAAAAAAGTCTCCTTCCTCTGTATTTTAGGTGAATTGGTGGAAGCAGTGAATGGTTCGTTAGGATCATTTAAATCAGTTACCATGAACTTAAGATAACGTTCACAATTGACCTTGATTCTGTTAGGATTTCCATTCTCGGGCAGCCACAAGTGAGACCAATATGTCGCAAAATAACCATGTAGTTGTTCGGACCAATCTCTACTTAAAAAAAAGCCATATACTTCAGGAATATCAATGAAAATAATATCAATAACCTGATGGACTTTAGGATTAGATGACAATCTTATAAGTACATTTTTTAATTCACCTATTACTTTAACACTAGTCTGATCAAGCTGAATAATTTCCAGACTGGAAGGTTGAACTTTAGTATTAATTTTTTAGCAGACGGACCAAGGCATTACGTTTGATGATGCACCTGAATATACCATACAATTATGTACATTCCTATTGAAAATTTCAAAAGTCAACAAAAAGGGTGGGACATTTCTACGAGTATTAACAACAAAAAATTGTTGTTTTTTAGTCACAGTCCCTGAAACTAGTTTATCTACATTTGTTACACGTTTTACAACAAGGTCTCTTTTATCATAGGACTCAAGCGTCGTTTTAGCGGAGACCTTTTCAGGTGTTCTGGGGTTGTTTTCAGCAAATTTGTTGTTGTTCGGATTGTTGTTTTTGTTGTTTTCTGCAATATTCTATACCATCTTTTGCAGAAGAAAAGGAAATTTCAATAATTCGTAAACATAAATATTAGCTCTAAGTTTTTTGAGATCCTCAATCAAATCATACACTAAACTTGGAGTTGTTGAATTTTGTTTAGTTTCAATTGGTTTAGAATATTTTTGAGGTGCATTAATTCTGATTTCAGAAGAAGATTTATTTGTTGTCTTACTCCTAGTATTGTAAGGATGCACTGTTTCAAAATTAGTTTGAAAAATGTTATCCGAGAAATGCCCAAAAATGTTGGGAGAGGATTCGTCCTCTTCCACTATCTCTTTTTCAGCCACATCTTCAAGAATCTCAGGAGGAATCAAGTTATCATGTGCCTCTAGAATCATCTGGATAGAAAACTATAAGCTTTCTAGATTCAGGCCTTCAGAATTTGAGTTAGGTCAGTTTGTGGGAAAAGTCTTTCTAAAAGGGGGTTTGTAATGCCCTTTGCTTGAAGAAGCTTCTTCAGCTGATATTCTCAAATCTATAACCTGCTTTGACAACTTCTGAACGACCTTCTGTAAACTTTCTAGATCTGAACCATCTGATTGAGTTTTGGTTTGGGGAGGTCTAGGAAGAATTTCAATTTTCTTCTTAGAGGATGAAGTAGTCTCTGCCTCGTTACAGACATTGTATTTTAGGTTGAGAATGTCTTTCTCGATTTGACTTGCCTCTTCGAAGGATTCTAATAATGTGGCTTTCTTAGACCTTTTTACCCAAATTGCTATGTTTTGGTGAAGGGATTTTGTGTAGTATGCGACGATAAGATTTTCAGCAGGCATTGAATCCGTGGGGATTCGATTTTTTAATGTTAGGAACCTTTGATTAAAGTATTTTATCTTTTCTTTGGGGTTCACCTTTAAACTAGAGAGTTCCAAGACTAGGAATTTAGGAGATTTTTTGTCTCCGGATTTCTCAAGAAAACAGGATTTGAATCTATCCCAAGACACAATGGTGTGGGGTTGTTGGGCAAAGTACTAGGTAGAGGCATTGCCTTCAAAGGTATACGGAAAAAGTCTACATACTACATCTTCATGTTCAACACTACGGAGCCTAATGGCTATCATGAATTTTTTAATATGATCCTCAGCAATCTGCTTGGAATCTAGGTCAAATTTAGGGAGCCATTTCTCTGGATGCTTAGGCAAAGGATGTTGGGGCGTAGGTATGGCCGCTGCATCTTGATCAGGCCAAGGTTTGGCGGTATTATTCAAATTTTCCATAGGTGTGGGTGGTGTCGAAGGCTGAGATGAAGAAGTGCCTTCGTTTGATTACCCTTCTCCTGAAGAAGAAGGAGATGAAGGGGGTGGTGATGGTGGAATACCAGATCCTCCTGCTACAATAGTGATGATGTGATTTGGATCTGTAGGGTTTAGGGTAAGATTAGTACCTTCAAGTTGCTCCCTGATATCAGAGAATTCTAATGGTTGATTCAAAGGGTGACCTGGTTGTCTGATACGGGCCAAAGCACCGTGTGTCCTTAGGAAGGATTGACAAACAATTTCTTATACGTCGGCCCCTAGAGGGTTTGGAGTTATTGGTTCAACGGTAATCTGTGGATTGTCGTTTGATGTGGGTGTTGTTTGAGGGACAATGTTGTCTTCAGAATGACTTCTTGTTACTATAGGTGAGCGGGTAGGTGGGGGAGGAGTCTTGCGACCTCCACGTGCCATCAATAGTATTCAGGCCCTCCTTCTAGCGTCATTTGTTGATGAGCGAAATTGACCGCTCATCAACTGGAAGAGTGAATCCGGTCCGAGGTTGTCTAATTAACCCAAGGCGTTTGGATTAATCCAATCTGACGGGTTTAATGGCTCCGTTGGCCAATCTAAAGTCCTAAGGGAAGCGAAAAATAACTAAAAGAAATGAAATAACTTACTAAACAATAATCAATGAAATATATATATATATGTACATCTAAATATATATATTTACAATTTATCTAAATAATATTTATGTAATAGTTCTATTTATCATATAAACAATATGTATAAATCATGAGTTTTAATCCGAACTCATAAAAATCGAATGTAAAATGGTTCTTTTAATGATAGTAATAAAGAAATAAAAAGTATTATTTGTTTTTGGTTTGTTTTATTGTTTATATGCATTCATAAGATCAAATATTAAACTATTTAATTAAACAGAAAGATATAGATAGTGAAAATTATACTATATATAAAAACTTCTATAATAAGCAAGACAATGAAATAAAAGAACAGACTAACCTATTAATCACTTGAGGAGTATGCGTCCAACTGTTTGTGTAAATCGTGCATCAGTCCATCCACCAGATAAATCTGTTGTGCATCTTCACATTGTTTGGTATAAAAGCTAAATTATGCATTGACTAGTGTATTTAATTGATAAAACAACAGGATGCAAAATAATTACAGTGATATAACAGACTACAAGCGATAACGCATGAGATAAATCCTACAGTTATAGCTTGCATTTAATCAATCAACATATTTAAGGTAAACAACATAATATGAATTGAAATATCATTCAATTGTTTTGATAAAACTGAAGCATAAAATCATGAATCATGAAAAAAAACTATCTTGACAAAAAAACAATCTACGAAGAGAAAATCTATCTGCAGTCATTCAATTACCAAGATAAACAAATTATAGATCACAACAACATTCACAAATGACTAAAGCATAAAGTAAATATTTGTTATGTCTAAATTTGCGTATAAGCTGTTCACAATAAGCTCCAGGGAAAGATGCCTCTGATTACAAAAATGATGGGTTTATAAAGGCCTCAGAAAAGATAATTGTTTATGTTCCTGAAATCAAATATTTATTTCAAAAATAAAGGGGGATGCAACCACCCTGATCCTACTAAATCCTCCAAAACTAACAACAGTTCATTTATGTTCATATGAAATGCATCAAAGATATGACTGTAAGGTCTCAAGGATGCCTCAGATTAATTTGTAATCATGGATTCCTAAATATCCCGAAAGAAAAAGGAAAATAAAAAGATTTTAGATACATTTCCAACCATTAATCTACAGAATTCGAATTAACATAAATGGCTACAGAATCTTGCGATTCTGTAGCTAGTTATTTTAGTAAATGAAATCCAATTTATTGTAAAATAAAGCAATCTAGTTTTTAACAAATAATCTTATTTTAAGATGAAGAATCATACCTTCAGCTATGAAATCAAATCGTATCAGGCAACTTCGTAATTTACAATGCCTGTTGCAGCCTCAACATTTTTAAATACTACATTTCCTATTGTCTTGATACGTTTTTCTTTCCCTTAAATAACTGACTCGAGCCTCAAGTTTTCGCTCGTTAAAACATCGATCTGATCCTTTAAAACCTTAACTCGTGACTGCAGGATAGGGATATCAGTATAATATCTATCAATCCATGATAGACAGACTTCACAGTTTGACTGTGTGGTGGTTGCATGGGAACAAACATGATTTTGAACCAACATACCTTCCACACAGACAGTAGGTTCATTTACCAATTTAACACCAGGAAACTCTGGATTGTTTTTCAGATAGAGAGGTAAATTACCAACAAAGTTATAGGGATTATCAAGGTGTGGCTCGAATGAATGAAGGTCTTCTGCAGTGAGGAGCCTATCAATTTCAGAGTTTGAACTCTCATGGAGTTTGATTGTGTTGATCGAACTCACTTAAGAGTTCAACTTGTTATGAAGCCTCCTTGAAATTAGCCTCCCATCTCTCTTGTTCTTAAAATTTATATCAATATTGCTCTTCGATTTCTTCCCTGTACGTTTCTTTAAATTTTTAACACAGTCATTTGGATGTATAATCTGTTGATAGGCCTATTCAAAAACCTTTCGATCAATCAAGGGTTTGTTGTAAGAGGGTGAGACATAGGTCTGGGGAGGTGAGAGAGGCATTGTAGGGTAGACAAGGGTCTCCTCAACCATGAGTTTATCTACCTCCTCCATATCATGGTTACCATAGTCATTTCTGGTTATGAATGAATCCCAACTATCATTATGTAACTCTAATTGATGCATAAGAAATATTTTAATTAGGCCGTGATGGAAGAGGCTAGAGTATGACCGTTGTTTTTTGTATCTTTTGCCCATTTTATAATGACTCCTTAGTAAGTAATACTGCATGTTCAAAGGAAAACCCATAAAAATCATAAGCATATGCAAATGGTACAAAAACACAAGCCCAAAACGTCCCTCACAAGTAACAAATTTCTTTACCACAACGAGCAAATCGTGCCACCGAGATTTTAGGAAGGAAATGGGCATACCTTTATCACACCCTTTTATTTTCCGAGATGTAAACAATAGGCTCCAAGGAACTTCTTCCACTTTTGCATTTTTAAACCACCTTTGACCACTTGTAGGTAGCCCTATATATTGACTCAGGAAATCCTCTGTAACCTCCAGTTTCACATCACCAACCTTCTCTCTACACCCATCAAAGGAGAAAGCGAATTCCTGGACAACTTGTAAATTTAAACCCTGAAACTTCCTAATGAAAACGAGCCAACCACTTCTCTCTAAATCTTCTTTGGCATCGTCATATAAGAGAAGAGTTTGAATGTCATTTGGTTCAACTCTCACAACAGGAGCCATAATGGATGAAAGGGTAACAAATCATACACAACATAGAGGGAGGGTTTGTGAGACAGTCCAGAGCCATAATCTGAGCCCGTGAAATTCCAACAGTGAATGGTGTATGAACATAAACTCATAATGAATAGATGGGTGTTTAATTGAAAATCATGCGAAGAGGGTTTGCAAAGCCCAAGGCCATTCTTGGGAATGATGTCTACTTGCAAATCATAATGCCGCCTTTGCATCTAGTACGAGTCTAGGACCAAAGCATCAAAATGAAAATAAGTGTGCACATCATGTGTTCTATCACAAGGTTTGGGTAAGTCAAAAATCAAAGGTTTAGCAAAAGAAACATAAAGCCAAGAACCAAACAAAACCATACCAAAATTCAAATCATGGGGATCCTTTGTTTATATAACCATCAATCTCTAAGCATGCTTGGTGTTGAAGGGATCAAAACAAAAAGAGTAACTCTTCATGGCAAGGAACCAAACTTCATTAATGAACTGTATGAACAATTTTCCTTTGACGAAATTTTAGAACAGAAATGTAAAACAGTCACAAATTTTCATGCTTCGTATTCATGCTTCCAGTCATGAACAATGCATGAAAGAAAATAATAGGAACAAACGACAACTTACAAATGTCGTTTCGAAAATTGTGTCATGAAGAGTAATAAAAATAAATGACTCTGTTTAGGCAACTATGTAGATCAATTAATTGATATAAAAAGTTAACAAACATGTTGAGTTCCATCAGGTAGTATCTCATACTGCAGAATTTAGCTTCTTCACAATCTGTTCAAAAGGAGAACAGAAGGACACTGCAACCACTACAGCCTTTCCCCAAGCACCTTCTATCAAACAGAAGCAAGTCGACAAGTTTGCAGCAAAATGAAAAGATTCCTTCTGCACATCGTCCTCTCATGTAGCCCGAATTTTTGAATGGCCCCAGCCTCAACAGGTTCGTGACAAACTTCCACAAACTAAGCAACGCGACATCTCCAACAAGGCAAGCAGCTCACCAAGATGCAGATACAACAAATGCTTTTCTCTCTCCCCCGAGAACTCAACGCAATGGAGACCATCCCTTCCTAAGGAGGGAGGAAATATCTAGGTGGATATCGGTGGCCACCCACCTTTTCCAACTGGCTCAAAACAACTTTCGGGCAATTTTGGCAATTTACTATTTTTAACAGGTTTTAACTTTCGAGGCCATTTTGAGGGCCTAAATGAATGTTTTTCGAGATCAAGGTTCTAAATTATATCCAAAGGCATTATTTATCCCCCAAAATTAATCTCCTCGACGATACCTTTCCAACGAGCTATCATACGCCTAAAACAGATATCGTATGCAAAAGTTATGACCCCGGGAAGTTGATGTACTAACTTACCCAAACGGGGCCCACATGACTTTTG
>CBVK0100681853.1:0-21878 GCA_900067695.1 Picea abies
TTACGGTTTGAGAGATATTAGACATAGAAGTGGCGCTACCGAATCTGCACAATGATGCTACCTAATTTCCTGTAGCGGTCACAGTTTTGATATTCGCCTTGTTGGGAGGTTGCCACTTGTCAAGGAGGATTCAAATGGATTCTAAAGGATAAGTTAGATGTCAAGGGACACATTTTCCTAATATTTATCTCCATCAAGTGCCTCATGCAATGAGGTGGAGAAATTTTATTAATGACTTCCAACAAATTTCTGAAAATTAGCAGTTTGTTGGATTTTTGTCTCTTTGATTATTGCCACCTATCTCCAAGGTTTAGAACCCAATGGAGGAGATGGGATTTGACCTCCTAAGGTTATGAGGATTCTATTTTCTATTTAAGTAAGGAAATATCTCTTGGAGGGGGGATTCATGAGCCAAGGGAGAGACCTGAGAGGTCTGTGTAAAATTTCAAGATCCGTGAGGGAGCTAGAAAGGCATGAAAATTATCTGATTTCAAGTTTCATACCTGTGCTTCTTTTTTATGTAAAAGACATCAGTTGACAATGAAGTTATGTTTCAGTTTGTTTTCTCTTTTATGTGTAAATCATTTTCCCATCTTTCATCTTCTTGGATATGTGTTGCTGCTATAGGTTATATGTCTGCAATTTATGTGCTGAGAGGGTTATTGTATAGGATATGTTCTATCCCTTTCCATAGGATTATCTGAGTTTTAATTCATCTTTAGAAAGGTTTTATGAAAATTGAGTTTTTCCTTTTGTTGTCGTATGTATTGAAGATTAGGATGCTCTTTGTTCATTTTCAGTTTTTTTTTTCTTATTTCTTCATTCCATTCCATGTGTATGAACAACTAGAAGCAACAATTATTGTTGTTCCTGAAATGAATATTTTTAACAATTATATTATTGATGAAATTATTGTTTTATAGGTTGATCATAGGTATGAAGGGCATCTTGTTTTTTATGAATATTCTAGTGATGATGAGTAGAAAGATTATCCTATATTTGATCACTATGATTATAGGGAGTATGATGCAGAGGCTGGCCTTGTCACAGAAGACATAACCCAAAGATTTGACCAGGAGCAACCCTTAGTTGAGGCACATGAGGAGATTGTTTATACACATCAAGAAGTAAATCAACAATCATCAATGGATCAGAAACCACCTACATCAATTCTTCTTCCACTTGTACCCATAGTTTACAATAAGCAAATTCAAGTGGAAAAATAAATATGCTATCAGTCCCATGTGTTTTGTCACCATTTTCATGACCCTGTAGGGGTGTATATGGAGTTGTATTTCTCAAATGTTTTGGAACCTATAAACTTTATTGTGTCAGAAGAATTCAAAGGAGATATAGGGAATGTTTTCAAACCATTTTCATATTCCTCTTGTCTATTTTCAATCATTGGCATTATAAATACTTATGTCAGCAAGTTGATTGAATGGAATTGGTGGAAGTTTGCCTTCACCTAGCCCATTGTAAAATTCAGTTAGCTTAGGTTTTGTACATAAATAAGCTCCATCAAGAGTAGGTGTGTTTTCTTTATGTTTGAAAGTAGGTTTATATAAGTGGTCAGTATGTTTTCTTCAACATGATGCATCAGAGAATGACTCCACAAGCCCAAAGGATAAGGCACCGAAACTACAATAGTTCTTAGAGCCTCACAGGGAGGACTCTATCCCCCATGGAGCCTATGTTAGCAAAAGATTGGTTAAGGTGCCAAGTGTCAAGATAAAGTATTGAAAACACTCTCACAAAGTTCAAGCATCAAAATCACTCATGGATTTGTGCTACCCAATAGCATGCAGACACACAGGCAGGCGCTACCTAAATTCACTACCTAAATTCTGCCAGAAAACGAATTGTGCAGAGTTATTTTACCAATTTTGAGTCACTAACATAAAAATTGGATTGTGAACAATTGAGGAGGTATTTTTGAAAAATGGAGGATTTTTTGTTCATAAAATTCCAAATAACAAAAACCTCTTTCAGTTTTTCAAAATGTGTTACGTTTTGAGAGATATTAGACATAGAAGTGGTGCTACCGAATCTGCACAACGATGCTACCTAATTTCCTGTATCAGTCACAGATTTGATATTCGCCTTGTTGGGAGGTTGCCACCTGTCAAGGAGGATTTGAATGGCTTCTCAAGGATCATTTAGATGTCAAGGGACACCTGAACCTAATATATGGCTCCAACAAAGGACTCATGCAATGAGGTGGAGACATTTTATTAATGACTTCCAACAAATTCCTGAAAATTAGTAGTTTGTTGGATTTTTGTCTCTTTGATTGTTGCCACCTATTTCCAAGGTTTAGAATCCAATAGAGGATATGGTATTCGACCTCATAAGGTTATGAGGATGCTATTTTCTATTTAAGGAAGGAAATATCTCTTGGAGGGGGGATTCATGAGCCAAGGGAGAGACCCGAGAGGTCTGGGTAAAATTTCAAGATATGTGAGGGAGCTAGAAAGGCATGAAAATTATTTGATTTCAAGTTGTATACCTATGTTGCTTTTTTATGTAAACAACATCAACTGACAATGAAGTTATTTTTTAGTTTGTTTTCTCTTTTTTATGTAAATCATTTTCCCATATTTCATCTTCTTAGATACGTGTTGCTGCTATAGGTTATATGTCTGCAATTTTTGTGCTGAGAGGGTTATTGTATAGGATATGTTCTAGCCCTTGCCACAGTCTTATCTGAGTTTTTATTCATCTTTAGAAAGGTTTTCTGAAAACTTAGTTTTTCCTCTTGTTTTCATATGTATTGAAGATCAGGATGCTCTTTGATCATTTTTAGTTTTGTTTTTCTTATTTCTTCATTCCATCATTTTATAAGCATTATAACTAATCCCAACTTTGTTGACCTGATTTGCTGCACACAGAATGTTAGTTCAATATTACAGTTTCTTTTCATGTACTCCATGCCCAATGGTTTCATTGATTTTTTGATTAATTTAACCACTCTCATAATTTCCTTAAACCCATCTTATCCAAATTAAACCCTTATCATTTCAAGATGTGTTGGGATTGTACTTGAAGTAGTCCAAGTGAAGCTTCCAGTGCTAACAGATAGGACAACACTAAGTGGAATTAAGGCATGGCAAGGACTGATGGAATGACACATTAAACACACCAACTGGAAATGGTAAGAGAGGCATAATGGAAAGTATGAAACTATCGCAAATGCATTGAAACCACAGTTATCCTGTATTAATCACATCATGAAGGAAGCATCCATGATAAGCATCATGACAAGCCCATACAATACGTGAGAACGAAAAAAACTTGTCTATTCACAAAAGGAGAACAAAGATAGAGAAACAACAGCTTGAATGAACAGAGGGAGAACACAAAGCTCACCACATTCTTATAAAGTCAATAGACGTTCCACACTCACTGCTATGGAACCACCAAAGTTCTTCGAACCAAGTCAGACCGCCAGACCGACTAGAGTTCAAACTAGGTCATGAGGACCCCTGGAAGAAAACGAGTAGAAACAATAAGAGATTGTTAATATCGATGAGATCCCATACCTAGAGATACCACCGATGAACTCTACACCAATACTGGAGGAGATTTAGTAGCAACAAGCAGAGGCCATGGAAGAGGACACGTAAGCAGAGGCGCGGGAACCTCAGAGCGAGGAAGAAGAACCCCAACAGGAAGTACAACTAGAAAGCACTGAACCAACCATGGAGGGTAATGACACAACATAGAATCAAGGATCAGAAGGGAAACCAGACGAGGTGTAGGTACCCAGCCTAGGTCAAGAAATAGAAGAAACCACGAGAACCACCTCATCTTGGCCAGAATAAATTACAGGCCAGCAACCAGGAATCATTGGAACTTCGTACCAACCACCATAGCAGGAAGACAGAGTTCTGATACAGAGCTCACCTTGTCAAAAACCGGTAGCAGAAATTGTGCTACCATGCATACCAGAGGGAGTACAGGTAGAGCTACAGCCACTGGATCATGTTGGGAAGCTCAAATATTCCAACCATGACATCTCAGAAGACACCAAGTACCTAGAACTTGCGCCAAGGGTTTTTATGCAGAACATAGTGGTCAAACAACTTGGGGAAACAATCAGCCAACCACACCAGTGGGCAGTTGGATTGGACCGAACAGGCATTTTAGGATCACTGAAACTCCCACACTTTGGCAGAGGCCAGTACGCAACATCATGTGTTAAGAAGTTGTTAGAAGTTACACATGGAGGGGATATCTGGCTGGATAGACCCATCCCCATAATAGTTGATCTTATTGTGTAGATAACAGGACTACCCAGCCGGGGTATGGATCCCGCGCTGATTATGGACGATAAATCCAAGGAAAAAGCATTAGCAGAGGAAATTAAGAAGAAATACGACACCACTAGGGGGACACGAGGCATTATAATCAAAAAAATCAATAATGTAGCAACACAACTGGGCGCAAATATCTTAGCCTGTAATTTACTAAGAAAATGATGCAAATACGAAGTACCGACAGGAGTCATCGCAGCTACAACTCAATGCGTAGAAGGCACCTTCATGAGCTGGGCGCCTTATATGCTAAACTTGTTCCAAGTATACTAGAAGGACGTGAAGGAAATCGATACAGAGTTTCATTACTCATGGTTGCTCACCCTCATAGCCTTCATGGGATGGTGGGAACCAGAGTATGTAGTTTTTTCTACTAGACCACAACCAGCGGGAGCGAGATATCGAGTTTTGAGATCGAGGCCATAGGTTAGAAAGAAGAGGGAAAATGGAATCTTCTTTGAAGCATACCTATGGGAAATGCAGGAATATATTATTTGGTCATGGAGAATAACACCAGAAGCTATCGCACGATGTGGGAATATCACTAACTTCTGGGCTACACGTCAAGCCATGTGGCTACAACCCAGACAAGATCCAGATAATCAGTGGTTACCGATGCGCTACTACATAATATAAGGTGATATAGACATGGTCATTAGTGAATGGACCGATGCATGGAGGATCCCATCCATTCCCCAGGAAGTACCGGAAGGACCCATAGAAGGAGACACAGTGTAGGAAGAAACACAAACTCCGTAAATCCTAGTGCCCAAGAAACCAAGGACGGGACAAAACAAACTGAATTAGGTAGACAAAGGGTCCAAGCAGACATGAAACCAAAAGGGGCAGAAAGAGACCATTGAATAGCCAACACAAGATAAGGGAGCGCAAGATACCACCCCAAACCCCATCACACAGGAGCAAGGGGGAACTAAGAGATTGGTTGTACAGGCCGTAGGCGTGTGCAAGAAATCAAAGGCACAACGAACATCGCTGGACTATACGATCACAGAGGAAGATGAAGAAATGATCGCTAGAATGGTCCAGGATTGTCTCGCAGGAGACTTCGACCACGCAGTACATCATAGGGATAGTCTACAAAAAGAGCTGGCAGAAATAGGATAGCTCCTCAAGACACTCAGAGAGGCCTAGAGAGAAAGTAGCAATAGAGTCATAGAGTCATCGACAACACAAACCAATGACAGAGTGGAGGTCAAAGAAAGAGACCCAGCCCTCCCCATGCCACACACAAACACAACTGTCCACATAAGACCAAGCATGCTATGAATGGATGAAATTTTGGGACAGAGACCACTGAAGGATTTGGACCACATCCAATTGGTCCTAACATGGATGACATCAAGGGAAATACAAAATATGCAGGTTGGCATCAACCACGAAATGTAGTCTCGGGCATATAAAAACGTAGTCGATCTACAAAAAGAGACAAAGCAGCGGGAAGCACTGGAAAAAGAGTATGAGCAGGCCAAATATGAACCTCAAGAGGAGACAAAATGAAGGAATGAATTGGAATGCAGAGTGGGAGAAATTTTCGGGAAACTTCCAAACACTGCGCAAGAAAACGAACTCCCAACCACAGAAAGATCTACTAGATTGCACAGGAAATTTCTCGATACCAAAAGGAGATCAGGGATATCCAAGAAAAACTAACACCAACAACTCCACCAGCAGTAAAGGAATAGAGTAGGTAGGTAGAAATAAGCCAAATATAGGAGATGGAGAAGTAGGTTAGCACGACAGCTGACTTGTGTGACAAAGCAATGCAACTTTGGACAAGACTGGAGGAGGAGCCACAGGTTCAACGTTGGGGCAAGGAAGACAAGAGGATCAATGAAGTGATCCAAGAACTAAAACAAATTCAAAATACCATACCAATCCCAGAACGCATCAAGGGGATGCAAGAGTTGAAGAAGACGCAGGCAGAACTTATCATTGCGCAGACATAGAAACATGAGCAGCAGGCTCAAATAGAACCATTACAGGAACGGGTAGCAGAAGTACTCGCACAAGAAGAAGCAGATAAAACATAGATGGAAGAGACTCAAGGAGAATGCATAGGACTACTAAGCGACGAAGTGGCCATTCATGTAGTGGAGACCATTAAGGAGAATACCATGCAGGCACTGAAAAAAGTAGCAGAGCTAAAGGAAAAATTCAAGATGATCACTGAAGAGATCGAGGAAGCTTAGAAAGATTAGGTGACTTGAGACGAGTCACATGTCAGTGTTGGGGGCCTATTGGAAGAAGGCCGAAGTGGGGAAGAAATCGTTCACAAATAAGAATGATAGTTGGAAGAGAAATCGTGGGAAAGAAAGTGTCCAGGAGGAAAGTGACAACTAGAAAGAAGCACAGCATGCGCACATGCAAGAAGAAGGCGACAACTGGAAGGAAGCAACGCACACATGCAGAGAAGGACGTCCTAACGAAAATAGTTGTTAGGTTTTTTGTAGGGTTTTTGTGTAAATGGCTGAAGATCCTAATAGATATAAATATAGATATGTAGGTATCATAGAGGGGTTCAGAAGAAGTTCAATTTGTTACCTATGTAGAGTCTAATTATCTTTATGTAATGTTTTGTTGAGAGAACTAATTTTGTAATCAAATGAGCTAAGAGGAAGAGAGAAGGTATATTTTGAGGTTTATATTGCAGGCGGTAGAGCCTGGTGCGATCTAGTTCGCCTCACAGAGATCTTACCCATCTGAGGAGAGTTGTAAACACAAGGTGCGAGAATTGCAGAACTGCCATAATAAGAAAGCCAAGAGCCAAATATTTCTGGACATAGCCCAGGAGGGGGTGAACCATGGTAATACCTGTGTAATGTGATGACTGCATGCATATCTTTTTCATACCTTTATTAGTCATATGTTGTGTGAAATGAATGAATGAATGAGTTATTATATTGTTGAGTAATTGTTATTGAGTTATCAAGAATAGAGGCCACAAAGTCAAAGCAATAAACGAAATCATAGTAGGGTGTAATATAAATAACAACTAATGGCTCAAAATTAAGATCCCCTATCTCATACTCAATCCTAGTCTGTAAACGCCTGAGTATTACAACCACCCATTTAAAGATATCTCGGGTGAGACTGCACAATGCATTATGTCTATTGCGTTGCCTTTTGGTTTACTAGAAGGGCCGATAGTTTTAGGCTTTTTGGTACCCTTATAGATATGAACCCTCGGTCTATGATGTAGGTAGTAGAGAGAAGTCATTTAGATAAGATCCAACAGTATGGGATATGTCCCATACACCAAAACATAAAATTCCAAAGAAATTTGCAAATGCCTACGCTCAGGTGTCGAGTGTCAATGGTTATATGCTCAAGTGATCACAATATAATGACTATGATTTGATATAAAAGTGATTGGTGTATTCCGTGATCAAGATATTGACAACATTTATGATATTATTCATCCAACTGTCCAACAAAATGCCAACAAGAATGACTATGATAAATTATTAGAGGATATGCATAGGATGGACATTGCAATCAGGAAATGAGGTTGTTTCATCAAATACAGTTGATAAGAGTTCAACCAATTTGGTTACATGGAATGTTGTTATAGTAGAGTATACCTAAAATGGTAATGATGACGATGCCTTCAATATCTTTGTGCAGATGCAGCTAGCAAGGAACCAAATGAAATGTTGAGTTATATTCTCAGGTCCACATCAAGTTATTTATGCATATTTAAGGTATCATAGTTGATTCAAGGAGAGAATTCCATTGATTACAAATATGTTAGTTAAGTGTGTTGGACATCCACATTCATAAGGATCTATGTATATGTGTCCCATAGAAGCTTCAAATTATATTCTCTCTTCAAACTTTGGAGTTTCTCTCTATGCTCGAATATATTAATAACTTAGAACTGGCATCTGGAGACTAATATGGCTATCCATTTTGCATGGAACTATGTGGGCACTGCAATGTTCGTTTTTAATGAAATCACTCTTCAAGAAAATATTGGAATTAGAACAAATGGAGAGGTTGTTCTTGTGGTTTTCAATCATGCCATTTGCATTTAGGGATTCTTGGAAAGATGACTATGCCATGGGTGTGGGTATGTCATCAGGGATATGATCATTTTTTACCTTGGATTACTTGATGGGATTTCTTACAACATCTATATTACTACTTACTAGGTAGATATTGTGGAGATCCAATAGAGGGGTGCTGAAACATTTTACAGAGGATGGATCCTTGTAAAAATAATGGCATTCAAAGCATCTATATTTAAATTAATCGAATCTGTGGTCACAACTTCAAATAGACTCTTCAAAAAGTTGTTGGTTATTTCTTGGCAATGCCTATAGTATCTTGGAGACTTTATCTATGGTGCTTTGGTTGATTTTCTCAGCAAGATCAAATGAAAATTAAGGTCCAACTCAGCAATTTCCTCTCAGGAATTTCGAGGACGTCCTTGATAGAATTCATAGGATGCTAACTAGTGAAGTCTTGAATCTATATTTTAAATCATAGGATAAGTGTCTTTATCATACAAATAAAATAGAGGTCGATATTACAACACTTCATGTGTTCATGTGTTGGAAATAAGTGTTAACAATTCTAGATATGATCCATATTATAAGGGAATTAATAACACATGGAAGAGTTGCAAAAACATTCCATATTTGAAAGGATTAAGTCCATTCCTCCAGGCAATCAAGTTACAGGTTTCCATTTATCAACATCAAGAATTTTCCAACCAAAACCCATTACTTGGATATTGTTAGAGATATGCTCTATTGATAGGATCTTGGATATAATATGTTTATTTCTAGATCCTGAAATTCAGTAACCGGTTTCTATGCTTATCCTACAAGAGGTTTTGAATCCCTTCAGTTATGGAGAAAGGAAAGGTGTCATATTTTCTATATATTGTAAAGACAAATGATCTTACATGGAGAGGGGTTAGTAGTGTGCATAACAAAGACTTTTTTTCTGATTGTAAAGTCTAGGACTCATTTCATTTTACACTCAATGGTAAAGGCTATCTGATGACCATACTTTCTCCTATGCTCTCTTATTATTCATTTTCTTACTTCAAAAAATTTTTATCTTTGTAAAGAATTGAATATATCTTGTTATGTTGGTAACAAAGTGAATATTTTACTATTTTCTTTCCCATTACAAGACTTCTTCTTGAGTACATTATTCTTTTTTTCTGAATGATGTTTAGGATCAAGACTCTTCCTATGTGAGTGAACAGATTGGGAACTTGCATATTTCTTTCCTTTAATGTTTTTATTTTCCTCATTAGATTGACTACCATTGATTAAGTAAGTGTGATAGGAGCTTAATTTGCGATTAGAGATTGATGTTGTCCTTCTTCATCCATTGCTGAAAAACTCAAACCTTTTTCAAAACCCAATATACACTTTTCTATAAAATCCATTGCAATAACTTGATGATGCCCTAGCTTTCCCTTTAGAAGTCAAGTGCAACTTTAGAGACTAACAGGTTCTACACTTCCAAGGTTTTCTGAATCCCTACACATCTTCCAGGTGGATATTGGTGGCTACCCACCTAATCCAACTGGATTAGTTTGGAAATTTTCATGTCAGTACATCTTTCTGTACTTCCAGGGTTGTTTTGGGGCCCTAAACAATGTTTGTTTGGATTTCCATAGTAAAACTATAGACAGAGTCAGATTTTGATGACACAATGTGTATTGCTTAAAAATACCTTTCCAACAGTCTATCACGTGCCTAAAACAGAGGTTGTGTGCAAAAGTTACGACCCAGGGAAGTTGAGGTGCCAACCTACCCATCGAGGCCCACATAAATTTTGTCGTTTCATCTCCTAGGGTTAGGCTTTTGGATGTCCATGGTTTTGGAATTCATGAGTAATATTAAAAAGTCCTTTGGAGCCTCATTGTAATCATTCTTCTCAGACGGATGTGTGTAGCAGCTACATCTCTTCTCAGAGATAGCTACCACCAATCGAGCAAGTTGTTTTCATCTCTACAGTTTTACAGTTTCAACCTATTTCATTTATTCAATAGAAGTTATTGTTCATTGTATATCATTTTTTGTTCTCTATATCTCTGTTTTTTTGTATTCAGTCTATTAGTCAGTTCGTTCCGCTCATAAATATGGATCAAAGATATTGATATCACTTGTGTTGTCACACATGATAGGAACAAGTTGATCACAGGGAACTTGAATATCCTTAAGATTGGTATTTATCGACAATAATTGTGTACAGTAGGATGTTTCAACTATATGTTATTCTTCAACTATAGAGAGGGAAATAGAAGTTTTTTTCTTATTGAGCCAGGATACTAAACAACTGCTAAGGAAGAATGCACCTCCATTAGTGTTTTTTCTATCATCAATACTTCCTACCCAATATACATATGTATAAGCTCTGAGAACAAGGTTTGTGGTTTCTGGATACCATATTCCATAATCACTAGTGCCTTGCAAATACCTGAATATTCTTTTGACTGTAAGAACATGAGTTTCCTTGGGATTGGACTGAAACATGCCTACCAAACCAAAAACATGCATGATGTTAGGCCTTGAAGCTGTGAGATAAAGTAAACTGCCTATCATGGACATGTACATGGTTTGATCTACCTCTAAATCATTGTCATCCTTGCTGAGTTTGTAATTGGTAGTCATGAGAATGCTTATTGGTGTGCAGTTTTCCATGCAAAACTTCTTCAAATTTTCCTTGAGATATTTACTTTGGGAAATAAAAATTCCTTTTTTTGATTGATGAATTTGTAAGCCAAGAAATAAGGAGAGATATCCTAACATGGAAATATCAAACTCTTGTTGCATTGCAGTTGCAAACTTCTTACTCATTAATTTAATATTACTGCCAAAAATATCATCATCAACATATACCACAATAATTAATAGATCATTACCTTCAACCTTGATGTATAAATTGCTATCAACATCTCCCTTTTTGAATCCTTGTTGGTGAAATTACATTTCTAGTCTATAATACCAAGCTCTTGGCACATGTTTCATCCCATATAGGGATTTCTTTAGTCAGCAGATAAAATCCTTTTTGTCAGTTAGTAGAAAACCTTCAGGTTTCTCCACATAAACTTCTTCCTCAAGGTCACCATTTAAAAATACTAATTTGACATCCATATGGTAAACTTTGAAATTTTTGTAGCATGCAAAATCCAAAAACATCATGATAGCTTCAATCCTTGCAATGAGAGAAAAAAATTCTTTAAATTCTACTCCTTCAACTTGAGCATGTCCTTTGCTACTAATATACCCCTGTTTTTGACTTTATGTCCATATTCATTTAGCTTGTTTCTATATACCCATTTACTTCCAATTATATTCTTGTCATTTGGTCTTGGAACCAGATCCCAAGCCTTATTTTTATATATTTGGTATAGTTCTTCATTCCTTTCTCTAACCCATTTATCATCTCGATTGGCTTGCACAAAGTTTTAGGGTTAAATAGTAATGCAAAATTTGCAGAGGTAGATGTATCTATAAGTTTTATTTTGGTTTGTACACGTGTTTCCTTATTTCTAAGAATATGACTTTCTAGATGATGTTTTTGAACATACCTGTAGATTTAACCTTGTACAATATCTACTACAAACAAATATTCAGTAAAGGAACGGAAAATATACAATGGAAAATACAAACATTACACAAATATTTTTCCCCTGGAAACCCAAACCGAGAAAACCAACATATTCTATATTCGTTCATTCATTTTACAATGTTTAAAATACAAAATACATATAGGAGCCAGTGGAATCCAAAACCCTAACCCAATGACCTAGATTATTCCAAAACCCTAACCCAATGACCTGGATTATTCCAAAACCCTAATTCCTTAACAGGAAATAGAAAACCATTGACAAAGAAACCATGTGCCGAAAAACCACCTAAATATAATGTGGTCCCGAGGCAGAAAAAATGTGGTCCTGATGCAGATTTTTTTTTTCTCGGGGGCTCTGCCCCCTACATCCCCCACTTGTTGTTTTCTTTGCATACATGGGGGTTACAAGGCTACATAGTCAACAATCCAGGGCAGTAATGCCCATGGATCCTCTACACCAAGAGAAATTCTCAGTGCTCAAAGATTTTGTTAATGAGTCTGCAACATTATTCAAAGTCTTCACCTTCATTAGTGATACTTTATTTTCTTCAATCATGTCTCTCACAAAGTGATATTGAACATCAATGTACTTTTTCTTTGAATGATAAGTAGGGTTCTTCACCAGAAAAATTGCACTCTGACTATCACACTCTATCCTTACACCTTGTTGTACCATACTACTTACATTATTTTTAACCATACTAATTCCTTACTTGCATGAGTGGCTGCCATGTATTCATCTTTTGTAGTTGAAAGTTCCACTATAGCCTGTTGTTTGCTCATCCAACTTATTTCTCCTCCAAACAGGTTAAACACATACCCACTTGTAGATCTCCTATGATCCAAATCTCCAGCCCAGTATGCATCCACAAATCCATGTATATACACCACTCTATCCAATCTCGGTCTACTCGTGCAAATAATATAACACATACCCAACAATACCTTGATGGGGTCTTTGGCTGTGATGTTTTTGTTCCCTCTTCTTCTTTTGAATCCTCGTGTTCTTGTTGCTCTCCCCTTCCATCGTCTAATAACTCATTGCTCATTGATTCATCATATTTATCATTATGGTTTTGATGTCTCATTGAATGAAGTGGTCCCTCATATACCTTTAGATATATGCTTTCAATTATCTTATGGAGACTTTTATTATAGCACTTGTATCCTTTACTTCTGGAGAAGTATCCTAGCAGAATTCCTTCATCAACTCTAGAATAAAACTTACCTAAGTTGTCTTCATTTATTTTAATATATAATTTGCTTCCAAATATTTTGAAGTTATTTATTCATGTTTGTCTACCATGCCATAGATCATAAGGTATTTTATCATTGTTTACTCTTATGTGCACCTTATTGAGAATGTTGACAACAGTTTGAACAACCTATCCTAGTTCATCAAGCATGGCCCTAGCCATTTCTTGAACTGTTATGTTCATCCTTTCCACTACTCCATTCTACTGAGGGGTTATATCAATATACAATTGTCTCTTGATCCCATGTTTTTTACAAAAACTATTGAATTCAACAGATGTGAATTCTCCTCCTATGTTTGACCTTAGGCATTTGATTTTTAATTCCATTTCATTTTCTACTTGTGATTTGAATATTTTGAATTTTTCAAAAGCCTCAAATATATGCCTCAAAAATCCAACCCAAGCCATTATGGTATATTCATCAGTTAAAAAAATGAAGTATATTTCACCTCGAGAATATTGTGTACTTGTAGGGCCACATAGATCTATATGAATCAACTCAATAGGTCGAGTTGTGGAGTGTTATTTTTCCTTGAATTGATGTAACATCCCAGCCACCCATAGGCTGGGGAATGCTACCTTCAAGCCCACCATTGGACTTCGTAATCTTACCGGTACCTTCTTATTTAATAAGGATGCATAAGAGAAAATATTTAATGACATGCACAACAATATCCAACAAGCATTCATAATCTAATATTTGCTTAAATGATAATTAAAATACACAGTGGAATACATTCATACACAGATAATAATATCACAACAAAGAGCACTTATCTTTATAAAAGGTGACACCAACTGGCTACAGACCAAGGACGTTCCACCCAACCGTATACACCACTGCTCCAAATATCAACAACAGTTTCCCCCTCGAGCCAGGGCTATGAATCCATAAGGATGGTTCCCGAGTGTGATTGGGTTCCCAAACCAGTCATCTCTCAAGATGTCATAGTTTTCCCAACACCCACAACAATCCAAGTACCTAGCTCTCTTCTACCTAGCCTGTACCACCCAAGAGAATGGACCTCCACCTTTCTCTGCCATGCACTCCCTCAGGCAATTCTTCTCCTTTATCTAAGGCCTCCAACACAAATTGTCCAAAATATCAATGATGGAACTCTCAAGACTCATAGTTGTGAGAAAACTAGGGTACAAGCCAATGCATCTCAGACATGCAGGCCCCAGGTCAAGGCTGGATTGCACCAATGACCATTACAACCAACTATATCATGTCTAATCTTCAGCGGTTCATTTCCCTTTACCTCGCCAAGAGGTAGGTGAGGATGGATCAGTGAATGGGTAAGTGGGTGAATGAAAGGGAGTGAGGGAAATGAAATGAACATACAAGAAATCAGTGAACCAACCATTAGTCGAACCCCCCCATTAGACCAAAGGCAGGTTTAAGTAACTTCGTGGGGAATCAAGAATCTTCTAGCCTTCCCCAAGAAGATCACGTAATTGATCCCCTCCCATAGGCAAAAAGGGTAATTAACATAGGAATAAACATTTATCCCCTTAATCCCCCTCTCTTGTGGAATCATATCCCCCTATAACTCTAGTCCTTTTCTGTCTAGAAGCGAGCGATGTATTTATTATTAATAATGATAAAAACATTACATTTCTTGGGCATAGTGGCCCTTTAATAATTGTTTGGGCACTCATGCCTCTCAACATTGTAATAATACATTATTTAAAATGGGGGTTCAAAACCCAGGGTGTTACATCCCCTCCCCCTTATCTTGGCACTGTCCTCAGTGCATATACAAAATAGAGATCAAAACATCAAATTTATTCAAAAAGATATGGGTACTCTTCCCGCATGGAATATTCATGCTCCCAGGTAGCATCTTTAGGACCATAGTAGGTCCACTGAACTTTTACCAACTTTATAACTCGATTACAGAGCATTTTGACCTTTCTGTCCAATACCCGAACTGGATGAACCTGAAAGTCTCCCTCCGTCTCTACCTGAATTAGATGCCATTAAATAACATGGTTAGGGTCATGTACATATTTATTTAGTAAATATACATGAAATACATTATGCACATTCATGGAAGCAGGAAATGCAAGCATGTATGAAATTGGCCCTATTCTGTCTAATATTTCAAATCGACCACAGAATCTGGTTGCCAACTTTGTACAACTACCCAATTTCAAAAATATTTTCTTGGGATTCACTTTAAAAAGTACATGCTCCCCTACTTTAAATTCTCTAGTTGTCTTGTTCTTGTCTGCATAAACTTTATGTCTATCGTGAGTTGCCTTTAAATTTTTCTTGATCTTAACCACCTAGTCTTCCATGTCCTTGAGAAACTCCGACCCAAGTACCACTCTATCTATTGGGTTATTGTTGGCACAAGGGAAGACCCAGGGTTCAGCGCTACAACAACTCACCAACAAAACCCTAACTACCGGCCCTTTTGGCAACACCTATGAAGCAGATGAAGTCTCACTCGAGGTAGAGGCAAGGGTGGTTGCAAGACTCAGATGTCTGCAACTTTAGTTGGGACACATATATGTGATTACAACACCTTAACAAATAAATTACCTGTTATAGTTCATTAATATTTAGTCTTAGTTTACAACACAGCTAAACCCTAACAATAGATCAACAAAACATTCACACAGATCCAATAGATTCAAGCACTAAGCATACCAATAGATATCATATCTAGCATTCATTCACATTATTCAACACTAAGCTATCATATCAGATTCATCTATTATCTAAAATCACACTAATCATTGAATCACATGAACAAAATAACATCCAAAAAGCACAAAGAATTCACAACATAGGATATATGTGGTTCACCCCCACCCTCAGGCTATGTCCACCAACTCTTTGTCTCTTTATTATCTTCTATCAATCTTATTACATGCACAAAGCCTTAAAATCAAATCCATAGAGGACAGGAGATATGTACACCTCGCTAGATCCTCCTTCCTTGAGTTATATCACAAATCCTTCCACAGTCTCTTACAATCACTTGCACATAGCTCTGCAAGCCTCACACAGTATGCACAAAGAAATTAGCACTTAGCACTTAGCACACTTGCAACTCTTCGATCACATAGATTGAACTACTTCCTGCATCACCTAGATTTCTATTTATACATTACAAAATAGGCTTGAGCATGGGTAAACCCATGGGACGACATTCCTATACCTATTACATAAGCCCAAAACCCAAAAAGGCCCTATAAAGGGGTCTATATCCCGCGATCTCCACTTCGTCTTGCGCTTCGCCTTCAAAAGCCTATCGAAGTCCCAAAAATAGGCCAAACATTTACAAGGATCCTCAAAAATTGGTCAAGGGCCATCAGGCCCCCAACACTCACCTGTGACTCATCCTGAGTAACTCTGATCTAGTTAATTTTGCCTCAAAAGCCTCAAGCTTGGCTCAAGCTGCTTCGACTTGTTGTTGTCCCATGGCTTCTTTCTCAGCAAAATCTTGGATTACTACTTCGTCGATAGGTCCCTCTAAGCGATGTTCAGTTGCAGTGACGACTTGCTCCTCTTCTTCTCCTTGGCCTTCGATCTCTGAGATATGTTGGCAAGCCTCATCCTATACAATTTGGAGCCTATGAGTCACTTCCATGACTCTTCTCTAAATGGTGTGGACCTATTGTTGAGCATTGCACTGCTCTTGGGATCGCTTCATCCTTTCAAAAACTGATAGGGGCTTCAACTGCTCTTGTATTATTTCTTCTTGCTGCTTCACCTCCTGGAGTTGTGGCTCCAGTGCCTTCAGTTATGGATTCTCAGTGAGTCACTCATAAGTCTGGGCACTGCGATCACTTATTTGTTTACATTCCATGGCAAGGGATTTTATTCTCTCAACTGTGCTTCGAGCAGTTGCATCTCTTTGATCCCTCACATCCTGCAGGGTGTCAGGCACTGTGCGGAGTTATAAGTCTGCTATTCTTTGTTTTAGTAGCTAGATAGCTTCTGTGATATGCTCTACTTGATGTTCGACTTGGTCTTTTGACTTTGTCTCTAAGCCTATCAGAGAGCGAAGTTCTCTATTGACTACTTCTTTCACTTTGATTTGTTCTACGAGCAACTATTTTTTTTCTTGCTGAATATGTGCTTTCTCCTCTTCAAACTCTATCTGGAGAGAATCCTTCTCCTACTCCACAACTAGTCATTTTTCTATGACTACTTCTTGTACTTCCTTCAAGGCCTGGGTGGCTTGTTCTCTTTCTTCCTATGTGCGATGAAGGTGAGCTTCAGTCACATCATCTAGTTGGTGGAGTTGGGCTGGCTCATCTCCCAACTCTAGTTCTTCCAAAGGTAGGGGTGCAGTGGACACTGCGTGACTGAACTGAAGGGCTTGTTGTACCCATCAGAGCTTAACCTCGATTCTTTTGTACATCTCCTCCTGCTTGGATTCATGTTTCTGCAATACTTCCTGTGAGGCATCACTTACAACTGCGATGATGAAGTCAAATTCATCGATAGTGAGCACGCTCTACATCTTGGTCAAGGTGGATCTGGATTTATTTTGGGAATAGGGTTTCGAGGGAGAAACCTTCCTCTTCTTCAAGGGATTAGACTCATATCTAGGAGATGTTACTTTTCCTTTCTTATTCTCATCTTCTTTTCCATTTATCTCTTCTACTTCGTCATCACCCCCTCGGCCAGGTGATACTGAAGAAGTTTTTTCTGATGCGTTGCTTAAGTCTTGGACTTCTGTGGTATTCTTCTTTCTATTCGTCCCGGGTGTGTCATGTTCTTTGTGAGTGGAATTCGAGATGTCAAGTTCGGGGTCAGACATCTCTATAAGATTAGAATCCTTCATTAATTCAGTTATGTCCATTATGGTGTGGTCCCAACGGTCTGATGGAGATTTTTCTGACCATAAATGTTGTTCTACCCATTCGGGGCATCAATATAATGGTTATACTGTTTCCAACTGAAATATTTCTTCACCATGGTGGAGTTCCATGGGGCGTTGTTCTGTTGTCCCGATGAAGTTCCAGTTTTGCAAATTTTCCTTCTGCGAAGTTCTTTCTGGAACCTTCTATAAAAAATTTATGTTTGATCTCTTCTTACTTAGTTTTCTAGCCTTCTTTCCAGTGAGCTTCATCTCGGTATTCCTCTTTACATTTTGATTCTTATCTCCTCTTGGCATAGAAACTTCATGTTGTTGAGATTCTTTCCTAGGATTCAAGGGAAATACTTCTTCTCTATGGGGTAGGTGCTTCAGTCTTCTGTGAGTCTTCTTGTGTTATTTCAACTTCAACCTCCAAGTTTATGGTTCTAAATAGCTTCAATCTATTCTCTTGTTCTTCAATCAAGTGTGAGATCCTCCTAGTCATGAAATCTTTTAATTATTTCTTCTTCTTCTCTAATAATTCTTCTTCTTTCCTTCTGGCCTAGTCCCTTTCAATCCAAGGTTTTCCTAGTAATATAGAAAATGGGGTGTTTTTCTCAATAAATTTAACAACCTCAAACTCTTCCTTTGTTGAAGTTCCATGAGCACTCATAGATATCTCGGTAAGTCTTCCACATAGGTTTATCATATTTCCTCTAAATAATACTATTCCTCCCAATGAAGGAATCATAGCAGGATTTCCTAAATTTTCCCAAGTTCTTTCTGTCATAATATTCACCTGTGTTTCTTCATCTAGAACACAGTCAATTTCGAAGTCTCTTATTCTTGCATCTATGCACTCTTTTTCTTTGAAGACCTCTGATAAGTTGATATTTCGGTGGTCATTCATGGTTTCTTTCATTTGTAACAATACATCCTCTGATTCTTTATGGGGTTCTGCCATGGTCTTAGTGTCTTGACCTTTCTCATGGTCTTCTTGTCTCGTATTCATTCTTTCAAGTTTTTCAATCATTCTAGGGAAATCCAAAACTTCATGATCCATAGCTTTACAACAAAGACAACTAGGTCTTCTACCAGAGCATTCCTTAGCAAGATGTCCCAGTCTTCTGCAACTATAACAAAGAGTTAATCCTCTCTTTCTGTTAAATGATCCCCATCCTTTCATGTACTGCACACTAGGATCATGGTAGTTAACCTGCAAAAACTTATTTCTAGGATCCTGCATCCATTTGTTAGTCCAAACATTCTTTCTATACATAGGAATAGCATATCTTTCACTATTCTTATCAGATCTAATCATATCAAATCTTCTTTCTTCTAGTTGTGCCCTAGTTTTCAGGCTAGAACAAAATTTATCAAACATACCTAGATCTGTACTTTCGAAACACAAATTTCTACTAATCTTTCTTTCAGCAGAGCACAAAGCTTCCAGGTCTAAAATGTTTCACTATTCTTACCTCTATCAGAGAACAACACATTCAGATATGACCTTTTTTCTCCATATCTATCTCCCTTAGAATAGAGCTTCACAAGTCAAGCAGTAGATATATGCACAAAGCTTTCTTTCTTTTCCTCAGTTCCCAATAATCACAGTTTCAAGTCCTAGCAATGGAACCATTTGTTGGCATAGGGGAAGACCCAGGGTTCAATGCTACAACAACACACCAACAAAACCCTAACTACCAGCCTTTTTGGCAACACCTATGAAGAAGATAAAGTCTCACCCGAGGTAGAGGAAGGGGTGGTTATAAGACTCAAATGTCTGCAACCTTAGCTGGGACACAAATCTGTGATTACAACACCTTAACAAAGCACTTAGCAGTTATAGTTCATTAATATTCAGTCTTAGTTTATAGTGCAACTAAAACCTAACAACAGATCAGCGCAACATTCGCATAGATCCAATAGATTCAAGCACTAAGCATACCTATATAGATCGGATCTATCATTCATTCACATTATTCATCACTAAGATATCATATCAGATTCATATATCATCTAACATCGCACTAAGCATTGAATCACATGAACAAAAGAACATCCAAAAAGCACAAATAATTCACAACACAGGATATACGTGGTTCATTCCCACCCTGGGGCTACGTACACCAACTCTTTGTCTCTTTATTATCTTCTATCAATATTCTTACATGAAAAAAGACTAAAAATCAACTTCGCAGAGGATAGCAGATCTGCGCACCTCGCTAGATCCTCCTTCTTTGAGTTATAGCACAAAGCCTTCCACAGTCTCTTACAATCACTTTCACTTAGATATACAAGCCTCACACAATATGCACAAAGGAATTACCACTTAGCACTTAACACTTAGCAGTTAGCACACTTGCAACTCTTCGATCACATAGATCGAACTACTTCCTACATTGCCTAGATTTCTATTTATACATTACAAAATAGGCCTAAGCATGGGTAAACCCATGGGCCAACATTTCCATACCCATTACGGAATCCCAAAACCCAAAAAGGCCCTAAAAAGGGGCTGAGATCCCCCGATCTCCTCTTCGTCTTGTGCTCCACCTTCGATAGCCTGTCGAAGTCCCAAAAATAGGTCAAACATGACCAAGGATCCTCAAAACTTGGTCAAGGGCCAACAGTTGTCCCAGATCACTGGAGTTTTTCATTTCCTACCATACAAGGATTCAAATGGGATCATTCTCAATGAAGCTTGATACCCATTATTATATGCAAACTCAACCAAGTGTAAGTAATCTTCCCACTTAGATGGAGTATCCATCACATACATTCTCAACATGTCTTCAATTATTCAATTGACCCTCTTTGTTTTCCCATCTATCTAAAGTTTAGATTTGTGCCAAATCCTTTAAACAATCCCCTCCAAAAATTGGAGGTAAACTTTGTATCTCTATCCGAGACGATTGTCCTAGGTATCCCATGCAACCTAGCAATTTCCTTCATGAAAAATTCTAGAATATTAGTCGTTGTATGCATTGTCTTCACATGCATGAAATGAGAAGACTTTGTTAATTTGTCGACCACCACCATGATTGAATCATGTTACTTATTCATTCTAGGTAATATTGTGATGAAATCCATGGTGATTACTTCCCATTTCTTCTCTGGGATTGGCAATGGTTGTAGCAAACCCGTTGGGTGCCTATGTCCAGCCTTCACCTTTTGACATTCCATACATCGAGTGATGTAATCAGCAACATCCTTCTTCATTCCCGGCCAAAAGAACTGGCTTCTTACTACTGTAATTTTTTTCTAGTAACCAGGATATCTAGCATAAGGTAAATCATGCATTTCCTTCAGTAACAAATTCCCCAGTTCTCCAGAACTAGGAACATTGATTCTATTTTTATGCATGAGTAATTTGTCTTCCTTTGTCTCATACTCCTTTATTTTCTGTTGTACATTTCCTTGCTGTAATTTTTCCTTTACCTGTAGGTAATGTTGATCTGTAACAAGACCATCTAAAATTCTTCTCTTCAAGTCTGATTGATGCATACTAACAGCAGTAGCATGCATAAGATGCACTCTTCTACTAAGTGCATCAACAACTTTATTCTCCTTTCCTTTGATATGCTTGATATCGAAGTCATATTCACTTAAAAATTCCATCCATCTTGTTTGCCTAGCATTCAAGGTCGGTTGTTCAAAAAGATACTTCAGGCCAATGTGGTATGTCCTTAATTCGAATTTCTTCCCCATGAGATAATGCCTCCACATCCTCAAGGAGTGGACAATGGTAGCAAGTTCCAAGTCGTGGGTGGCATAGTTCCTCTCATGTTCCTTAATATTTCTAGACTCATATCCAATGACGTGAGATCGGAAGAGCGGTTCAGCAGGAATGCCGAGACCGATCT
>CBVK0100681855.1:0-16351 GCA_900067695.1 Picea abies
ACCTTTCACCTTTCCTTTCACATGTGGCCTCAGGCGGTGACCACACACCTATTCAGAAGACGCTTTAGCAATTTGCATTTTGGCAATTCCTATTGTCAGGCATCTCGAATCTCCAAGTTGCAATCTATGAAATGGATATTAGCTTCATGCTAGCTCATCCCCTGAGCCTTCATCGATGTGACCATAGGTTATGACCAGGGGCCAATTCTAAAGACACATTTTTCATTTTGTATTTCGGGGATTATGTGAAGAGTTGTCTTGACTCTGTATGTCCCAAACTCTAAAATAAAGCTTGTCTCTTTGAGCTCTTCTATATAGCTCTTCGATGATGTGACCACTGACAATGAACAAGCACTTATCCATAAATTTCTTTCAAAATTTCGCATTTCGACATTCGTATGATGAAGGGTCTCAACACTCCAAGTTGCAATCAACAAAATGGAGCTTGGTTGCACTAGCTCCTTCGTCCATCTTCCATAGATGTGACTACTAGCTGTGACCACAACCTTATTTGAAAATGCATTTTAGTGTTTTGGCATTTCTGTGATGAAGTGTTTCGACACTCCAAGTCACGAACCTCGAAATGATCTGAAGGTATTTCGGCATTTCACATTTCGACATTTCTGTGATGAAGTGTTTCGACACTCCAAGTCAGAAACCGCGAAATGATCTGAACGTATTTCGACGTTTCGCATTTCGACATTTCAACATTTCTATGATGAAGTGTTTTGACACTCCAAGTCATGAACCCTAAAATGATCTGAAGGTATTTTGACGTTTCGCATTTCACGATTTCATCATTCTTGTCATGAGTGTCCTTGACACCTCCAACTCCCGGTATCTGAAACTCCTAAATGGAGTCAGATCAATGGTCCACGATATGCCTTTGATCAACGACTCAGATTAAATCGTGGTTTCACATTTCATGATTTCAAAAGGTTAGGGCACCTCCTTCCTTTGACTTTCTAGTCAGCGAAATATTAATCTGTGACCACGTGTCCTACCCGAAGATGAACGGTCCTCCTTCTTTCAGGATTTTGTAAGCCCGCTTCTCCTAGCACTTTAAAGAATGTGCAGTTTTTCCTGGATCCAACGATGGTCAGACCCTGCGCTCGTATCTAACACTTGAGATCTATCCTCCATCTTTGCGCTCCTCCTATTTGGATTCAGATCTGATGGTCATCAAGAATTCTGAATGGGATCCAACGATCATTGTTGCTCCTCATTGTTACGCTTCTGACCTTTCCATGCCATCATCGTTGTTGATCTTCCTTGCTTGCCCGTTTTCCATTGTTGTCTCCCAATTGTCAACCTGCCAACGTCACTACTATTCTTTCCTGTAACCATACCTTCTTCGTTGTTGTTCTTTCCATAAATAACTGTAAGCATGTTATCGTTGTTGTTTTTCTTTCCTGTAGACATGCCATCGTTGATGTTTTTCTTGCCATCAATGACAAGCATGCTCTTCTTGTAAACATGCCAACACAAGTGAACATGAGGATGATGGTAAGAATGAATGGGAAATATCAAAATTACACTAAGTTCTCAACAATATAATTTCATTTTACAATATTAACACTTTTCAATATAGGAACTTCATGTGCTCCATGTGGTGATATGTTGCTAACTCTTGGGAACTTAGGATAAAATAATATCCCAAGAATTTTGAATTTAGGAAATATTATTGTAATATTTCCTTGGCTTATTACCCCTTGGATTAGCCCCCTTTCCTAGAATGTTAACCACCCTTTCCCTTATAGTGGAGTTTATCTCCCCATATCCTTTTTGTATGGTTGGTCTGCAAGAATGATGTGTTTTCATTAATATCTGAGTGTGGTCATATATTATACGAAGATGGTTATATTGGCCTTTTAACATGTAGGCTCTCCATCCTAATAACCACACAAGAAATTTGGCTTCAAAAAATATACAAAAGAACTTTGTCCCAAAGTATCCCCACTCACCCTCCTATATGTACATTAAAATTGAGGTTTGACCTAGGGGCATTAAAATTTTGGTAAATCAGGGAGTTGGAGTTTCCTTTAGATTGGTGCCTGTAAATCATGGTGTTCCTGCCTCCTTATGTTTGGTGCTGGAGAATATTTGAAGTTGGTGCAACTTCATAGGAGTGTAATCTTAAAAGGATATAAGAAAACCATTTGGTGGTTTTCTCCCATTTGGGTTTCCATGTAAAAATCATTGTGTTCTATGTACGTTATTCTGTGATAATGAATTTCATTGTGTTATATGCATGTTTTTTTGTGATGTGTATTAGAATACAAGAAATAAGATATAATCCTTAAAGTGCATGCTGGCTCAACAAGAGGTCATTTTCAATCTCCCATAATAGCCAGAAAGATCCTTCAGGAAGGCCTATTATGGCTAATTCTACATAAATACTATCGAGAATAGGTGAATATGTGCGATAAATGTCAGAGGATGGAATGAAGTCCATGGAAAAGTTAAATTCCATTTCATTCGGTAAATCCTATTTTACCATTTGAAATATGGGCTATCGAATTTGTAGTCCTATTCCTAAAAAGAGCCAAGAGAACATGGGTTAATTATATTATAATGACATTCAAATATCTAACCAAATGGGAGGAATTAAAACTAGTTCAAAAATGTACAAAAGAGACAACAACCAAATTCATATATGAAAATATAGTAACCAAATTCATCTATCCTCTAACATTAATTAACGATCATGGAACAATTCTTTTCAATGGTACAATTGAAATATTACTTAAAAAGTTCATGATCAACCACAGGAATACAACCTCCTATCATAAGCCAATGGCACAATCAAGTACTTTAAAAAAACATTGCAGAAAGGAATAACAAAAATAAGTGGACTCGACATGGATGATTTGGATTGCAAGATCTCAATAGTACTCTGGGCATACATAACTACATACAAAATATCGACTAACCAAACATAATTTAAAATTGTTTATGTTAATGAAGCTATAATGGCATTAAAATTATGTGCAAATGAAGGAAGGATATCAATCGTTCTTGAATTCAACCATCTTATAAATACAATACAACGTTTCTACCATATTAACCAATCACGAGAATAAAGGATTCTAGAATAACAACATCAAGAAGCTCCAAAGAACCAAGATAAATCCTGGCATTACCAACACATAAAGAAAAAAGACATCAACATTAGAGATTTGGTATTATTATATCATAGTCAAATAAAAGGCAAGCCCCAAAAATTAGAAACTACTCGGTTGGTTCATTACATGTTCGAGGACATCCGACCATCTGGAGTAGTTCAACTAAGGACTTTGTGGGGGTACCCATTTCAAAAACTAGTAAATGGGGCCCAACTCAAGAGGTATAACACAGAATAGCCTCAATATATATTGGTGAAAAACCCTTTGGGGGTTCTATCAGAATCCAACTAGGTCGAAAAAACTTTGAGGTGGTCTATGTCAAGTAAAAAATAAAATAATAAGAAAATATATAAAAAACAAATGTGACAAGAAATAAAAGAAAGGAAAAATAAAAATAAAATTAAAAAAAAAGATATTAATATAAGCAATAAAATAGTTGGTTATGAAAATTAGGTATAAAATTGTTCAAAGGAAACAAGTTATATAACTTACTCGAACCGTAAAAAAATTACTCATTTGATACAAATATACTTAGCATGAAGAGAGAAAAAATTCCTTGGCCATTAAAAAGGATACTTAGAGAAGGAAAGAAAAAATCCAAAGGAATTTCAACACCAAGATAGGATATGTGCCATATTTTAAAGAAATGAGCAAGTCAATGAAGTGAAAGGGAAGTATCCAACTTAATTAAAAGTGAAATCCCCCTATAAATCGAGTGTGAACATTATAATTCAAGCGAGCAAGAAAACTATAAATCAAGCGAGCGTGGAAATTACAAATCATGCAAGCATGATTATCTTCAAATAAATCAACAAAAGTAACATGGATTCAAAAATTAAAACATCGACCAAGTCAACAGTGAAAATTATCAGGTTATTCAGTTGACCAGAAGAACCGACCTGACTAGACTATCTAAACAAAATAGATAATGGAATTTGACCAAGTCGGGAAAACTCCCAAAGAAAATAAAATCGACTTAGTCAAAAAAATCGGCCAGCAAAAGTACTTCGATACAATCAATACCTGACAGGATAGGCTTGACTACAACTTTTTTGTTGAATCAACCATTCCCTCACAAAGACAAGCATTTACATCTACCATACCTATCAATGTGTGTGAATTGATAATACTATTGGCCAAATTAAATTCTCCACTTCACTTCCCGCCTATACATATACATGATGTGTATGACTTTCCTTCTCTATTATTCCCTCTCGAGCATTAGAGCA
The DNA here is from genome assembly GCA_900067695.1 of Picea abies. Lineage (NCBI taxonomy): Eukaryota > Viridiplantae > Streptophyta > Pinopsida > Pinales > Pinaceae > Picea > Picea abies. The sequence continues at coordinate 4,355 of CBVK0100681855.1, forward strand.
CTCATAAAACCAATTTTGTAGATAATCGCTTCACCCCCAAACCTCATAAACTAAACTTTTAGTCTAACCAACAACAAATTACATCCATGTCGATAATGAGAGGTCTAGTCTCAGACTCTTTGGTCGAGCCATAAACAAAAGATAAATTCGATAGAGTCACCTCACTATAGTTAAAAGTATGCATGCATATCATATAAGGTGTGAAAATAGAGGATATGAAATGAGATAAACATCATAAATAATTCATTGCATGGGACATGGAGACCATAGTTCAGAAAGGAAACAATTTTCTTGAAGAAAGTTGACATTCGACATTTCTGGGGGGAGGGGGGGCATAGGTGGCAGAGTTTGGTGGATGGAAGGAATAAGCTATGAAATGTATGGTGATTCGATACTAGAATGAGAATTTTTGGCTAGAATATCCAATAGGAATCACTGGAGTAATGGTGCACCATGTTACAAGGTTACCCCGCAGGGGAACCGTAGTTCCCAAAACCTTAAATTCAAACAACTCGATATAGTTCCTTACATGAGGAATTTCGACAAATAATTCCAAGGGGTTATTAATTAATAGGGTAATAGAATCAAGAGTGAAATGGAATTGTATCATGATCTCACTATGATTCACAGATGCAGGTCAAATATCTAACATCAAGATCATGATGTTTGAGCCTCTTGTCCAAAATATTCAATCATGCATGAAATTTGACTGGGTTGAAATTCTAGCCACAACAATCAAGAGTAATTGCAGAGAATTCCAGGAAAATGGGTGTGCCATCAAATTTGATTCTCTACTAATTTGGCTCGCCACGATTCAAGTCAGCCTATTCAGGGAGCCAACATTTATATAAATACAGGTTCCAACCATGGAAAACTATAGGGTTTTTTCCGAGGAGAAGTTAGTTCATCTGAATCCCTACCCACTCATGGAATGTTGAGAAGCTAGGTGAATAATTTGAAGAATGTATCACACATGTGGATAGTCGACAAGAGATTTCGATGGGAAATGTCGCCAATTTCCCACATCCAACTCAGTATCGACTGCATTATGGTTTAGTGTGGAGTCAATTGTGTGAGCGTGCCAACATAATTAGAATATCATTCGACAAAGATCTAGATCTTTAAAGAGACTGATAGGAAGTTTGGATATGTAACATAAATCCCTCCAAATGTGCTACATGAAAACCTCACCTTACTAACACCTATGACATATGTTAGAAATGAGGATTAAAGAGAACAAACATTGTACGCCATTCCATTTGTTGAAAATATGGGTATGGAAGGAGGAACTCTTGGAAAGAAAACACCCATAAAAAGAAAGAAAAAGGAAATAACATCCAAAACTAAAATATCTATTGACCCTGATGCAACTCCAACATACATGGATATTATCTAGAAAGAAACATTTGAGTTGGACACTACACATAACTTTTGTGACCTAACAATGCAAGAAAAAATTCCCTCTATAACAAACAAGATAGTTGAGAAATTCAAACTGCAGGAAAACGAAACTTGACAAGATAAAGAAATCACTAGAAATATATTGAAGTCGAGTGTTTGGCCAACATTTAATAAATGACAACCCTCAAAGAAAAGCGTAATGAAGCAAAAAAGTCAAACTGGCCTTGGAGAAACGTGTCAAAACTAGGTGAAAAAAAAAACATATACTAAAAGACAACCAGAAGGATATTACAGGTTAGATGACTACTACCACATGACATCGACCAAACGAAAATAGACCCAACCCAAGTACTAAACAACTTCCAAAAAGGAAAATAACAAGAGAAGCTACAATTGACCTAACAATGGAGTCACCTCCAATCAACCGCACTCCAATCATTGAAGAAATAACAACTACAAAAGAAGAAATAAAACAAGAAAAGAAACCAAGGAAAGAACATTGTTGAGTGTCCTCTAAAGAAACTATTTCAGATTCACTACCTAGAAGATGTGTTCAAGAAAGATAAAGGCAGTATGACTCATAGGAAATTGAATAAATCATATAGAACATAATTGGTATAGAGCATCACTCAATTGAGTTGGATTATGTGAAAAATTCAAATAGACCCAACCTAATTTAAGCAAAAACTAGTTAGAGCAAAGTAAGTTAGTCAATTCATTTCGACGCTTCTGTAGAAACTGAATCACAAAAAATACAAAAATATAAGGACAAAAGGATACATATAATCAAGGTTTAGAACACACTAACCCAACAAATAAATCAATTGCCAATGAGCCTATTGTAGTGCCAACAAGTGAGAGCGATCTCCCTGGGAAATCTGACGAAGAAATGGAAAAAGGCCATAAGGAGAAATAGATAGAGAAAGAGTAGGATATATAAATTAATGTTTTGTAGCTTCGAGAGGTATTCCAACTAGTATCCATAATGTTAATCATGTAGGAATCTTTTTTTGCACCAAATTACACTTTCGTACCAATGAAAACACACTTGGGATGAAGTTAGGGCTTCATGGGTTTGATGATGGTATTTGTGGGCTAGTGTTGGGGCTTCAAACTCATAAGCAGAAATAAAATATTCTAATTTAAGGTTGAGTTTATAAAGGTTTTATAAGATGACATTACATTCCTATATAAGGAGAGGAAATATTGTGACAAATATTTTAGTGACCGTACAATATTTCTGTACATGTACGCGGAGTTTCAGTGGAGACAATCATGTATGTATGCAAGCCTCACTAGAGGCAGTCACATATCTATGGGGACGTACGAAAATATTTTTTAACTAGAGTGGGGCCATTTTTTGTGGGGATGTACAACAAGATTTCTGGCAGCAGATTTGTAAGATGGGGATTTCCTAGGATTTTGCAGAATTGATTTTGCTGAGAGGACTAGTTTTTTTCCTGAATTTTGGTGAGAAAGGAGAGGATTAGATTGAGGGATGGAAGCAATAATTTTTATCCTAGGAACCTCATATAAGTATAATGGATAAGGATAGAAGGACTCAAAAAAACTTGGGCATGAAAAACAAGATGATTTTGTAAATGTTCTTCGTATCTTTCTTTTATGTAAGAATTTGGCCATTCTCCCTCATATGAGAGCCCATTCTTTTGGATTTAAGAACAAGTTATTTTTGGAATTAAATTCTTATTTACTTGTGAATTATTCAATTGGTGGTTTATTTTCCGTTTTTCTAAGTAGTTAGGTATCTAAGTGTGTTTATGTTTATATATCAAATTGTGTAAAAGTTGTGTATATTGTTGAAAACATAGACCAGATCTAAGGTGTGTACCCACCGTTCTGGGTGCAAGTAAAAATATAACATACAATCAGGTGTTAGAACACACTAACCCAAGAGAAATATCAGCTGTGAATGGCCCTACCACAATGCCAACAGGTGCAACCGATCTCCCCGAAAAATCTGACAAAGAAATGGGAAAAGGCCAGCAGGAGAAATAGATAGAGAAAGAGAAGGATATACAGAATGGACCAGAGTATTTGAATCAAAACATAGAATAATAGGATAAAGGGGACAACAATACTTAGAAAGGTTCACCTAAGAAAATAATCCCTTCCCCACGTATCCTTCCCCTTAGAAGTCTTCAGAAAAATCAGTGAGATCTCCCCAAGAAAAAACGAAAATAGGGATAGAAATGATGCATTCGGAGAAGACAACAATAAAAATAATGGCATGAACAAGGAAACCGATTCTTTGATTGCCACACAAACATAAATATGGAAAATAGATGAAGAAAATGTTGAAAAATGATGACCACGTGAACAAAGGGAATGATTCTGGTAAAGACCGGGATAAAAAAGACAATAAAAATACAGAGCAACATTGTACCAGAAAGAAGGAAAATAAGAGGAAGAAGAATAAAATTCATATAAGGACAACACATCAAAGATAATCACATCCACGACCTTCAAACTAGTCGTGTGATCAGAATCGACCTCAGAAACTGTGTTGGACCCATCGGTAGCATCAGATTAGCAAATATCCGACACATATAAGAAATTCGTAAAAGAATCGACCAATAGATCGAAAATATCTATGAAGGATGGTTATTTACTCATAGAACAAAAGGATAAGGAGTTAAAAGTAATACAATGTTGTGTGTTATTTGCAAAATAAAAAATTTAGCATAGAGCACCCAATAGAAGGAATGGACTCATTCGAAGAATTTAAAGAGTTGGTCAAATAAGTGGTCGATGTAGGTCCCAAAATTTAGTAGGAAATCTAGGACCTCAAATGACCAAATAAAGAAACAAAACAACTACATAGTTATACAATAAGAAGAAAACAAGAGTTGATGGCTCGTCGAACAACAACAATTCTCCAAACAAAATATGAGAAATTCAAGGAGGTCCAGCAACACTTGGAAGTGGCTACCTCACAAGAAATGGTAATAAATTGGCTTTCGTACTTTGTTATGACTTACAACAAGATTAATGTCTAGAAGAAAACAATTTATGACTTGAGAAGAACTAGAGAGGTAACCACTAACCCAAAATTCAAATCGGCTATATTAAATCATATTGAAAAAAGAAAGGAAGACAAGGTTGAACTGCCCAAGAAAGAAAGGGAATGATTGAGAGAAGAGAAGGAGTCTCAACTGGAAACAAACAATTCCATCAAGCATATCGACCAGATTAAGGGAAAATATTAGGAAGAAGAAAAAAATTTGGACCCATAGTTGACTTCAGTGTAGGATTCCTGCTTGGTGGAAAAACTAGATTGCATGGCATAGTTGGACTCATTGGGGATGGAGGCCCAATATTCAATAGACTAATGGAATATGTTCTCACAACATTTTCATAAAATTAATCCATATATCTATTTAGTAGCATTTGATAAATTGCTGCAACAACCTGCGTGTTGCATCATGATATCAACATGGATTTCATTTTTTCAATGCAACAATATCTTAATTGAATTTCCCGACTACAAATCACCAATGAGTAACACTAAAAAATGGTATTCAAAGGGACAAAATAATCCCACATGGATAAGAGAACAACACCACTACCTCCACATGTAAAGTTTCATGAGAGTTTCATGAGTGGAAAATTCCAAAGGAAGCACTTGGAAAAACATAGAAACCAGAGGATCAAGTCTAACATGAGAAAACACCCTGATCAAGTAGTCGGCATGTATTTATTTTTGGTTTGTTGCACATATAAATCCTTCCTCCAAAGTCCCTTTTGCATTCAGTTCTTAAGAAAATTTTTAGGCACAAATTGATAGGTCCACAAAATATCTAAATCTCGTCGGTCCAATAGATTAAAGAACTATATTGGGGAAGTCAAATATAATAAAACACATGCTGCAACATTAGAGAATGATAGGTCCACAAAATATCTAAATCTCGTCGGTCCAATAGATTAAAGAACTATATTGGGGAAGTCAAATATAATAAAACACATGCTGCAACATTAGAGAAAACCTGAAGAATCCATCATGATTCAACATCATAATTATTCTCTTAAATTGTAACTTCTCTCATTTTTCTCAAATAATGATAATAATTAAATATAACCTGTTGGTGAAAACCTCATTGGGGGAGCTAGAGGGTTTTGACAAATTCTTTTCGATTTTCATAGTAAAAAAATCCCCTTACCTGGGATGAGAAAGGAATTGAAGGGGGGATATGTTGTATGGGCTAGTCAACCCTAATGACTAGACCCACTAGTTTACCATACAATTCGAATGTAGAAGTATAATAGAGGAGTTAGTTGAATAGATCATTAGAGTCAACTGATGAAGCAATTAAGAAATATAACTGACAAGTAACTACTATGACATTTTTATATATGTGACTTTGTAATAGAGAGAGGTTAAGTGATATTTTATTCATATAATAAAAGTGCATATTTTTTTTATCCCATTTCTTTTGTATGCTTCGTTGTATATCTATGTGTGCTTGTATGTAATGTTGTAACATATATTTTTCTATGTAAGGAACTATTGGCATCCTTATCATACTTTCTCTCAAGCTAAAACACACATTAATATGTGTAGTGCCTTGTACATATCTATGTGGTGTGATTTGTTTTTGCATATATCATATAAACAAATCCCAAAAATATTTTATTTTTGAGATTTCACTATACATTTGGATTTTGGATTTTGACCCCTGGAATGTAGTTTAATTATGTTGATGGGATTTTAGAGACTTTGTTTTTATGGAAATGGTGACTTCCACTAAACTTGAGGTACATGATTTCAAATAACATATAAGGATAGGTTTTTCCATGCATCCACAATTTCCATTATTAACCTCCTATATTTATGTTAGAATTCCTTATGTTAAATCCCATTAGGTTGTGACTTTATCCACTACGCTTTTGCACATCATAACATGCATAGTAGTCCCTACCCTTGTTGGAATCCCTAGTTAGCACCTGAATTTGCATTCAATTTCCATGATGTGATTTTTTGTAGCTTCAACAACCCTATTTTAGTCTGTTCATCACTTGAGATTGAGACTTATTTTCCTCTCTTCATCTATATTTTGGCCATATCCTAAGTGGGTTCCCATATTTTTATGTTTCCTAATGGTCATTTATGAAATTTTTTCTTGCATAATTTACCCTACCAATGCACTTATGTTTTCCAAGATCTCACTTACTGCTAATGTAGTATCCCTTGAACATTTTCCTCTTGTATTATTTGGCCTCTAGTTTTCATCCACCTACCAATGGAGAGAACCACTATTAAGAGTGGACCTCACTTGCTAGTGCCATTCACGTTCATTTTTCTTAGGTTGATTCCATGAACATGGAACATAGGAGCATGTCGTTAAGCCACTCATTCGTTAAGCCACTCATTCAATTAAACCTTTATCACATTTTTCGGATTTGTAAAAGGAAAAAAAAAAGCACAGTTTAGAGTAAACTTTTCTCTCTTTTTTAGACTTGTAAAAACACATGAAAAAGACACCATGATGAGTACACTTTTATATATTTTTCATAATGGTAAAAGGACACAAAAAGACACTTCCAAGTAATCTTTTATCTCCTTTTCAGACTCGTAAAAAGACATGAAAAATACACTTTTGAGTAAACTTATATCTCTTTTTTGACCTCATAAAAAGTCATGAAAAACACACCATCACGAGTACACTTTTTACTATTTTTCAAGATCGTTAAAACTGAATGAAAATTACACTGCCAAGCATATTTGTGTCCTTTCACGCTCGATAAACCATGAAGGAGAAAAAAAAAAACAAAAAAATTGAGGGTTTTTTAATGATTGATATATTCTGAAAATGACAGTCAGTCGAGTCACTATTGAACATGACACTTGTTTAAGTCATCATATTACAATTGAGTTTCATCTTTCATAGGAGAGATCCCAATAATATGAGTCAAATATAATCATCTAATTGTTTACTCTTCTCATCATGATGGAGTGTCCTTCAATGCCTCATGCATTGTTCCACTATATTCATCCATCTCTTATGTCTTGTTTCCAAGTTAGGATTATGTCATGGTATATGTTTAAGGGAATTTAAAGCCTAAGTCAACCATCTTGTGTTTTGCTGACTTTTCGAGTAAGAAATCATTTTGTCAATAGTACTTGAATATTTCATTTCTTCACATCATCTCTTGATGTATGTTTCATGTCAATTGATGGGGGATACATTAATTCCCTCTTTTGATGGATCTCTTCCTATTGACTTCAACACATTATCTAGGAGAGGGATATATAAACTAGGTAGTACCTTGGAGCTTATAATCCTTAGTGTCATGCCTCCTCAGAATAGATAGTGGGTTTTCATCATTGACTCATGATCAATTTAATCTATGAGTGTTCGATATTAGATCCTCTATTCACACTCACTATATTGTATTAGGTATCTTGGGGTCCATTTTACTCATTGATGGGATCCAAAAATGACATCTTTTTATACCATATTTTCCCTACCTTTAACCCATTTCCATTTACATAGACATCGTATCAATCCATCATTGTGCAAGATTTATAATTAATGTGTTTCCATTACAATTCTTTAGTACTTTAAATGAATTTATGATTAAACATTAGGAAAGGATTGTATTTTCTTTTATCTTTTAGTTAATATGTAAAGACGATGTGCCAAAAATGTTGTTGTGCATAATTCGATATCACCACATGACGTATTTTGGTTCCCACTATTGCCACTCAGTTTCTGCAATTCCCACACAGTTGTTGCAATTCTTTACAGAAGTTGTTGCAACTTCTTACAACAGTTGTTGCAACTCTAGAAAATGTTTGCAACTCCAAGCACTATTTCTTCAAATCTGAACATTTCTACAACTTTGAACATTGTTGCTGCAACTATGAACATTGTTGTGACTTCAAGCATTGTTGTTGCAACTCTGAACATTGCTGCAACTCAGGAGAAATGCTTCTACAACTATGGGCTGATGATGTAACTCTTGTTGTATCTCCCACACATTTGTTGCAACTCCCACAAAGTTGTTGCAACTACTTACAACAATTTCTAGAACTCTCGAGGGAACTATTTTCCATTCCAGCTCATCCAAAGAACAATGGTATAATCACAACCTTGAACCGTTGGAACTGTGATCCAACACTAGAACAATGAGCCATTGGAACCATGTGCCATGTTTTTACTACTCTACGTGAAAATTATGTATACATCAAATGATAATGTTGATCGAAAAAAATAAATATATGGAGATAATTTTGTGCTTCCAAGACAAAATATTAGTTTGAGTGCTTAGCCAAGAATCTTGAAATTCTTGGGAAAAGGATCTCGAAGTTATTTATTATTTTCTAATTGTTAACAAAATATCTTGGAGTTATTCCTTAATTGCTAATTGTTAGCTCAAAACTATTCATTATTTAGGATTTAGTAAATCAATAAGTGGGTTTATTTAGATACTCCTTATTTCTAGCTTCCATAAAATTTATGTATGAAATAGAGCACTTTCTCCATTTTTGTGGGAGTACTTTTAGAGAAATGTCATAATGACAATGTAATAATTCATTTATTTTTCATTTTAATCGTAGTTTATTAATTTCCATAGTGTGTGATTTAATTTATTAATTTAATTTATTGTCTTTGCATATTTGTAGTAGATTGATTTATTTTGATTATCTTAATTAATTTAATTAATTTATTATGTAAATGTTGATACAAAATAATATCAACTCTTTGTTCTATGGAGGTAGGGCCCACACTAAGAAAAAAAAGTTCACTCTAGTTTAGGAAGCTTTATGTATTTCTTCTTGTGTAATTTAATTATGCAGTTATCTATTCACGTAGGATTTCTTTTATAACTAGTTTTTTTATTCAATTTGTTCATGAGATTAGTTTTGTCATGTGGGATTGTGTTGATATACTCATGCAATTAAGTATTCATGTCGTATTTCATTTATTTATTTGTTTCCAATAATTTATTGAGATGCATTCTTTAAGTCATTGAATAACTATGTTTAACACAATGACTACATTTGTTGGTCTAAGTATAAATATGGATCATCTTAGTGAGGATTAGATCAGATTGGTTTTATTTCCTGCAAGTGTGATATTTACTTTTCTACAAAAGTGTGCTTTCAATTCCTATGAGTGTGGATTCATATAGATCCTTACCAGATCTTGAGAATTGTTGATACTCTTACTAAAAATGTAATAATTGATACTACAACGACATATCAAACCACTAGAGGAATATAGTGTATCATGCACATACAGTGCACGATAACTCATTGTTCGAACATGTGGTTCCTTTGTAACCTCACTTGGTCAGATTTTTTGGGTAGAAAACTGACTAAACCCTTGTTTGATCCTGTCCACTTATGAATTCTTGATCCAAATTTTATGGACAGGTGAAACCACCTTCACCTGAGTTTATTGAGTTTGGTCCATGACCAAACCTATTTATAGATGATATTACTGATTGGTCTATCATATATCATATTGTTAAATTATATCAGAAGATATGGTATTTCTCTCGTTGACTGATTCATGCTTCAGTACTATGGTGTCTTTCGACACCACTACTTTTCTTGGATCCATTGTCCTCAACATTTAATCCCTTTTATAACATGGTACCTGTTGCATTATGTTTTTGTTGATGTCAAAGAATTGATAACTTGTGATAGTATCATTGATGTATTGATTGATGGCCTATGCTTTCATAAGATTAATTTCAAAGGATTGATGTAATAGATGTCATGAGGTGTCAAAGTGATGTATTTTCATGGATTAATGTATAGACGAGATGATGTAAAGATTTGTCACCGTTCTCTTGTCATGGATGATATAAAGTACCAAATGGATGAACTCCAAAGTGGTCCCCTTATGGTGAAGTCCCTCATGGTAATATGCTTTGTGAAGTCCAACTAGTTAAGTGGTTGATTCATCCTAGATGGGTGGATAAGGAACTCAACAATTGATTATGGAATACTGTAATGAAGATCCATGAATTTGTAGGTGAGATTATTCTATATGGATAATGCTCATCATGACATTTCCGGTGATATGTGGAACTTCACATAAATCCTCAAGGTTAGAGAGTTATGGCCATGTGAAGTTGTAGAACCCTTATGTGTTTTCTTAAAATCCCCTAGAAGGTCAAATAATTCAAATTGATTCTAGAATATCCTAGAAGAAAGTTGACTAGTCAAAGTGGTTAGTGATGGGTTAAGTGGTTGCAACAAGAAAATAATTAAAAATAAATTTGTTGCAACTAAAAGGGGAGAATTTATTATTTGTAGAAAAGTAGGTTAGAAGTGGACAATGTGGGTTAGAAGTGGACAGAGTGGTTAGAAGTGAGTTAGCCCATAAAAGAAGGAAGTTGGTTAGAGTTGTTTATATGAGAAAACTACTTGGAGAAGTATAAATAAGAGAGTAAGGGTCTCTTATGGGTGTAACTTTCTTGATAATATTGAAGATCTATTATGGTGGAAGATTCATTGCGGGTACCCATGGACGCATCAAAAGTTACGTAAGTCTGAGATATTGATAGTGAAATTTTTGGAGTTTCAGAAAACCCTAGTTTTCTGAAGTAGTACGAGGGCTACAGTGAGCTAGGTCATGTACGTACACAAGTTGCAGTGAGGTAGAGAGAATACACATGCTAGATAAAGGATATCAGGGTGCATACAAATGGAGAGAGTCATGGAAGATTGAGTAAGAGATGGTGGCAGGTTCTTGAAGTATGAAGCAACTTCTAGATCAACATTCTATGGGATCAAATCTACCATAGAATTTCTGGTATGGTTACATGATTATTTTGATGGATACTTTTTCTTATGCTATGGTGAATGCCTAAGGCATCCTTGGTATGACTATTGTGATATGATTTATGTTTGCTGAGTGAGAAACACTCTTATGTTGTAGTACTGATATGATTGTCATAGTATACATATTTTGGTTACTTATACATGGTTGAGAAAAATTCATATAGTATGGTGTATGGTTGAAGAGCATGCATAGGTTTTTGGACAACATAGATATGTTTGTGAATGGTTATGGTACATATTGGACAGTGAAATAAAAAAGTGGATGTGATAGAGGCTGCAAAGGATTTGAGTTTTCAAGGAAAGATAAAACCCTAGTTATTCTGAAGGCATACATAGGATGCAGTATATATAAGCCAATACATATGTGGGATGCACTATTGATAGGGCGTGTACATACGCATGTTGTACAACTGACAAGTCGCATACCATTTGAAAAATTGGTATATGTTGAGGATTTATTCCTCTTCTCAATTGGTGCTGAGTTTTGCAGGAAGATTATTGCATTGAGAGATAGTGCTCTTGTAGAGTTGTTGCTCTATTCAGTTGTTGCTAATAAACCCCCAAGGATTGTAGTCTATAATATAAAGGAAAATTGTACATACATATTTTTTTCCTTGTGTTCTTTGTGGTAATGGTTTATTGATGATGGTTGTTCATGAGTTATGTTTTCATACAAACAATAATTTTTAAATGAAATTATTGAATAATGAGTAAATGGTGATTACAAACTATGGTTTTTTGTAAATGAGTGAAAATATCCCTACATTGATTCACCCCCC
>CBVK0100681857.1:0-12360 GCA_900067695.1 Picea abies
TGCAACGCTGTGTTCCTCCTATCTTTAACTGCCAGTCTAATTTTAGACTAAAAGTCTTTCTGCTTTTCTCAACTCCAACTGTAGTTTCCCTTTCTTTCATTCTTTCTTCTGCTTTTCGCATGCCAGTGTTATCCTTGATTTTCTAAACTGGCTCTTTACTTTCCTCCTCTACGCATGCCTCATCATGCAACGCTGTGTTCCAGCATTCGTGTTCCAGCAGTCGTGTTTCAGCATTCGTGTTCCAGCAGTCGTGTTCCAACATTCGTGTTCCAGCATTCGTGTTCCAGCAGTCATGTTCCAGCATTCGTGTTCCAGCAGTCGTGTTCCAGCATTCGTGTTCCAGCATTCGTGTTCTAGCAGTCGTGTTCCAGCATTCGTGTTCCAGCAGTCGTGTTCCAGCATTCATGTTCCATCATTCGTGTTCCAACAGTCATGTTCTAGCATTCGTGTTCCAGCAGTCGTGTTCCAGCATTTGTGTTCCAGCATTCGTGTTCCAGCAGTCGTGTTCCAGCATTCATATTCCAGCATTCGTGTTCCAGCAGTCGTGTTTCAGCATTCGTGTTCCAGCAGTTGTGTTCCAACATTCGTGTTCCAGCATTCGTGTTCCAGCAGTCGTGTTCCAGCATTCGTGTTCCAGCAGTCGTGTTCCAGCATTCGTGTTCCAGCATTCGTGTTCCAGCATTCGTGTTCCAGCAGTCGTGTTCCAGCAGTCGTGTTCCAGCATTCGTGTTCCAGCATTCTTGACTACTCCATAACCGATTGCCATCAATGACAACCTTAACCATCTGCGTCAGTCTTCTGTTATAGCCATATCTCCAACAATTTCTTCCATTTCAATATGTACATTCTATGTAGGATCACAATGTCACTCAATGATAAATGCGCATAGGGAAAACCTCTGTTGATGTCCTATGAACTCTGTTGGAACTAACCCTAGTGCACTATTTTGACGGTGTAATCTATCCCCTTTGTGAACATTGTTTCCTTTGGAAAATTTAACATCGCTCTATTATTGGCATCTAATTCCCCATTCCACACTGTAAATATTGCAACCCTTGAATGTTGGAGAATTTTGAGAATGGTCACTTTGATATTACTTCCTTTCTCAAGTAGAGAAGCCACTCTAGCCATGTGGGTGACTGCATGATGAATGTCACAGCCATATTGAGGCTCATAGATGTCGAATGAGACCCACCTTAAGCATTGGATTTGTTGTGGCTAACTAGAGGAGGAGGAGATAATTTTTTTCATTTTCTTCATCTCCATAGACAACAGGAGTAATCACACTAGAGAAAACGGGTGATATGGGGTGTCCAAACACAATAAAGAAATGAACAAAGGTTTCCTTCTATGCATTTAAATCATCCATTCCAATAGTACCTTTTTTTCTGAAAAGGTTGAAGCTTTGTGAAAGGTTGAATCTTGAAGTCTAGTAACCTGTTAAGGTTTTATTATTTTCCTCATAATTTGAAATGGAGTTATAAGTAAAAAAGTAGTTGAGGGCTTGGCAATGAGATGTGACAACAAATATTGTAATTGAAAAGAGAAACTCTCTCAGGTGTAAGAGCTATTTGTATCAAGAATAGTAAAAGTTCATTTTTTTTGGTGATTGTGTCTTAGATATGCCTGAAATTGAATAAGGGGGTCTAAGGAATATGGTGTGCTTGTGTGCGATTGTGTATGTACTTTTTAGATACTAGATGGTGGCTATTTTCTTTGATGATTATGTTGTCTAATGTGACACATATTTAATACCGACAAACAAAAATCAAGCACACAATGCTCATATGCTCATGAAGTCCAATGGTGATTGCCACAATTTTAAATGTATTGAAGTCTTCTCAAACCTACTATATTTGTAAACTAGTTAAAGGTTGTGTCATTTTGAAATATTTGACACTAAGTGGCAAATTGTAAATCCATTAGGAATAAAATTTCTTTGATTCGTGACTTTAATTATAGTCATTAAATGATAAACTTGAGAGGTTAATTGTACAAGGGGAAAAGTTGCAGAGCCCTTTTTCAAGTTAAAGACAATTGTGAATGTCATCATCAAGACCTACCTAAAATTTGAATAAGGAGGTTAAGTGATCCATCAACGTGAAGTATTTGTAATCACACTTTAGGGTGCATGATTGGTAGTACTTGACACCCTACGTTTAACATCAAATCAAGCGAGAGTGAAAGAAAATAAATAAGTGCAAGCACAAAAATACAAGCGAGCATGACAAGTAAGTGAGAGAATAATAAGAAACGGGAAAAGGAGGAAAACATTTACAAAACACTTCTTAGGAAATCAAGAAATTGCAAGAGTACACCAATGAATTGCATAATCAAATTGATATGAATGATAATTTCATTGAAACACTTGAGAGGAAGTTAATTCAAAACCAAACATAATTGATCACTTGTTTGATACAATACAGTCAACAAATGATGTTTGAGATCAAATAGAAATGAAGGATCGATTGATTGATTCACTTCAGATAAAATTAAGAGAAAAGAATAATCAAATTGAAGACATGATTGATGCAACATCTACAACAAACAATATCATACAAAAAGTTGATGCAAGTTGTGACACAAAGGATCTAATAGAGAATATTAATGCAACATGTGCTACATAGAATATTGTCCAAATAGTTGATGCAACATATGATACAAATTAGTTCATACAAAAGGTTGATGTGGTTTATGACACACAAGGAATAATACGGATGGTTGATTCTACTTGTGACACACATGACCTAATGGTGGATACGAAATAAAAACAAGATATTGATGATGATTCATTAACCAGTCATGACATGGAATCATACATTGGACCAATGAAGAAAAATGTTGTTGAAGATGTGTCCCAAGAAGAAGCACATGATTACAATAGTAGCAACAACAAATGTGAAGAAGCAAAAGAACAACAAAATGATATTTCCAAGATGTTTGTTATACCTTGGGAAGAATTATCATTCAACAAAATCAACATGACTTAGGATATAACAAAGGAAAATTATTGCATATCCCAGATTACTCCAAACCAATTTAGTTTGCGAGTGAAGGATTTATTGAAGAAGTTAAGAATCTTGATAATAAGTGCCAACATTGTCACAATGTTGGTCACTTGGAGACATAATGTTTTGGTATCCATCCTTGTCTTCATCGTGGGAAGACAAATCATATCTCAAAAAAAGTGTTGAAAGAAGAATATGGTTAAGAAAACAATTCAATATGGATGGATAACTTCATGGAAATGGAATCAACAAGTAAAAAATATGCATCTATTTTACCGTCTAGTCAAGACAAAGGTAAAGCCTTAGTTTCATGGAGAAATGAAAATGGTAAAATTATTTCAAACAACTATTCCAAATTATTTTGGTGATTCTGTATCCAATTCTATATGTTCTTTGAAATTAAAACATGAAACAAAGATGGTACTCTCCATGCCTAAAGGGGGGGACCACATCGATGAAAAGGATAATATCTTACACCTTCAGGGGGGAGTGAAGATGGTTACTGGTAAACCATAACAACCACATTGTTCAAGTGAATATGGTTAGTGGTAATCCAAAATCACCACATTTTTAAATTATTAATGGAAGATTATTAGTGGTCAACCAACAAAACCACCACATGAAGAATCCAAATCTTAAGTTTGGATCCCTTTAACTATGAATCATTGAAGAATAGAAGAATCCAAAGCTCAATCTTGGATCCTGTCAACCAATTCTAACAAAATTATCACTGTGTACCTGGCAGGGGGGGGATATCAAATATCACTGATGATAGTCAAGCTTCGATATTTGAAGTCCTATCATTCATGAAAATCAATCAACATTTGGGAATTCCAGCATGGAAATTGGTCTCCTCAAATAAAAAGAATGGGAATGTTCAGACATGGAAGTTGTTCACTTCCAGATGAATTATTCAACATCCAGGTATTGGAGTTTTTTTAGGTGTGTCTTCATCGAAATTCATTTCAACAGTTTCATATTGAAGATGATGTTGGTTATTGTTTTGTTACTGGTACAATTATTCATACTTGTGATTGAGGGGGTATGTTATACTATAAGTCCATAGACAATCACAAAGTATGAGACCACATTGATATGAGTTGTAAACCTTATCCATTGATGAGGTGTTTCCATGATCCACTTATTGTCTGATTTCTCCCCAAGGTCTGATGATTGGCTTGGAAAGAGAAAGATGAGCTTGTTCATGCACAACTTCATTTTCATTTTCACTTGTATTTGAAGTTGGCTCATTGAGTTTCTCCTACACTGGTTGTTGATTTGAATCATCCTCATCATCCTCATCATAAAAAAGAGGATTATTCTAAGCAAGGACTAGTTCATAATGTTGAATATTCTTTCATTGAAGTTGATCATGAAGAAGTTGAGTCTGAATTTGAAGCAATTATGCTTTGGATTGTGAATATTGCAAACAAATTAGAACATACTGAAGAGATGTTTTTCTCAATTGTGACCATATTGTCGACAATAGAGAGTATTAGAGTGTTAAGTAACTCTAATAGTTCATCAATTTGATCCATTTAAATATTGTCTTAGACCTCACATGGTTTCATGCAACTCAACCCTTTAACTGTAATCAAAATCTACAATGAAAACTCAACAAATGAGGGGTTTCAACTTCTACTGAAAAACACTCATTTATAATGTAATTCAACTTGATTTCAAAAAAGTACAAGTAAACCTACAATGCTTCAAGTAATTATTTTCATCTATTTTCCAAGAGCATGGAGTTATCAGATGACTGGAGGGTGTGGATATAGATCTAGAACCTATTCCTTTACCACAATATAATGCACAACATCAAGAGCATTTGCAAACTACCCAATTTTCATCCTTTGCTTGACAACCTTTGTTGGCACTTAAACAATATAAGTTTTTGCGCCTCCAACAATACTTGATGATTTTTTCCAATCAAATGAAAATGTCACTTTCAGTGGTTAAAATTGATGTTTTACACAAAAAAAAAAATAGTAGTTCCCTCCAAGAGTCTACATTAGTTTGTATTCTTTAGCATTCCCAAGATGATACAAATTTTCTAGAATCAAGTATTTGTCGCTTGCAATTGACAAAAGAAAGGTTAACCGACATCAAGTGTTCTAGTCTAAAAAAACTCATTTTATCAACGTTTCGAGAGGGATTTGGGCGTTGTAGTATCACTTCTTGAAAGTTCAACTACATACCCAAATTTTTCACATTTTACAACTTGTTTCTCCAGTTGATCTCCCCTCTCTCCATATATATAGATCCTATGGCTATAATTATTCAACTCAAATAAAAAATCCCATAAACAAAATTGTAACCATAGTTTAAAGAACCAAACCTAACATCTGGTGCATCCTACAAATCTCTTCCAAACACGCTCTACGCTTCTAGTCATACACCTTCTTGAGTTCCTCCATATCATATAGAGGCCATCTTCTTATTTCCCTCCTTGAATGCATATGAAACCCCTTGTGATAGAATTTATGGACTATCGAACTCCAGTCTCATGTATCACATCTACACAGGTCTACTTGCAACAAAGTTCTTAATGAAAATAATGGTCTTTATACAATCTGACGCCTCGCGTCTTTGAAACACTCTCTTGGAATAAGTGTAACATTCATTGTGAGGAATATGGTGGCATCATAGTAGAGGAAAATGAATGTTGTGAAATATTCAATGTGGATGGATTGGATCTTAAATATGACAAAGAGAATCTCATATTTACTCCCTAAACTCTACTTTTATATTGGTAAATTCTTCTGGCACACAACATCGTTGAGTGTAGGATTATTTCCAAATCTCTTCACTACTTCATATTGTGATTTGGGATCCTTTGGGCACTTGAAATTTGATTGGAGATCTTCTATGTTTGGTTCTTCTTTACTACACGACCATATATATTTAAAGCCCATGAGGCAAGTTGTAGAATTAGAAGTAGCAGTGGAAATAATGGGGGATTTGGTGACTACTATGTTGGTTACTGGTGTTGGAAACTAAACAAGTGAATTAGTATACAAAACTTTGAAGGAAAGAGGAATAATTCCAATGGTAGACTCCATTGTTTCAATGCAACACTCGAAAAATTATTCCAAATTCCGACGGGAATGAGTCATCCACCACACACTAAAACTTGTAATTATAACATATACAAATGGACGAGTGAAAGGAAAATGGAATAATGCAGAGAAAACAAATGGCAAAGTGAATGGAAGACAAAGTAAAATAGAAATAGACTTGTAGGTAGAGGGGAAGACTTATGTAAATGGGCACATATTAATGCAGAGTGTAAGGATATAAGGTCATATGGGTTTCTATATGTGAAAGGAAATGCCCAGGGTTAACCTACAATAGAAAAATACCATAACTCAATTTAGGTCTAAGATCTATAAGCTTTGATACCACTATTAGAATGGGCTTGAATATAGATAACCATGTAGAGTATACCAACCATTACTTCAAACATGTAGAGTATATCATGTGTATGTTTCCATTCTCTCATTTTTTCAATAAAATTCTTTATTCTTTCTCTCCATCTCGTCTCTCTCTCTCTCTCTCTCAATTTTGCAATATTTGTGTGAATTGTTTCTAGCTATATTCTCTGTATAGGTTTCAAGAAAATTATACATGGTATCAGAGCCCACATGTTGCTAGGAATAAGGTGCACAAGCACTCATTTATAGGTACAAAATATTGAAGCATTCAAAAAGAATGGAATTTCCACCATTAACTCTTCTCATGCCACATAATTATTTCAATTGGAAGCTCAAGATTCTACTTCTACTAAGAGGTAGAGGCTTGTACCGAATGACCATGGATACAAAGACTAAACCCACTTCGATGATAGAAAAATCTAAATACTTCAATCACATGGATGAGGCCTTTAGTCTCATTTTCATGTCAATTTATCCTGATCTATTGTTTCATGTTGAATCTTGTTCTACTCCAAATGATATTTGGACCACTTTGTAACATATCTTTGGAAAACAGGATGAGACGAGAGGCCACATGATTGAGATCAAATTGAACTCATTAGATCCAAATAGTTTCGACAATATCCATGAATTCTTCACGAAGTTCAAGTCCCTATTTCTTCAAATAAAATAATGTGGAACCAATCTATGTCACTATCACGTAAAAAAAACATCGTTTAGGGCCTTAAAACAAACCTGGAAGTTTCGGACCCAAAAAACCATAGAAAAATTGTCAAGATGTGGAACCATTCTAAATTAGTAGAACATGTGGGTGGACACCAGTATCCACTTGGATCATTCCTCACCCCTTAGGAAGCAATGGTCGCCATTGCATCAATTTCCTCCATCATATGGGGAAACTTCTATTGAGTCCGACTCCTGGTGAACCACTTTCCCTACTGAAAAAATTGTCCTTCGTTGACGACCCAATAGAGTTGGATGTTCTGCTAGTGGTTTCTCTTCGTCTTGGTGTCCATGATATGATCAATAGTTTCATGTTCAATGCAGTCATGATTGAAATTTGTAGGGGCCAAGTGCTCAACCACATCCAAAGTGTCTAGGAGAGGTGGAAAATATGGTTGAACAATTCCACATTAAATAATGGGTGCAAGCGAAGGAAAGGAGGAATACTTGATTCAAAAGAATTCTGATCCACAACCTTGGTGATGGTGTATGTATTGTATTAGAGTGGGTGGAGCTTCCAATGGGTTCCTTTGAGGTTCTATTTCTGCAAATGAAACCATACCTTATCTTCCACTTGAAACTTGTGTGGTACCCGATGTTGATCATGGCACTGCTTGTACTTGCCATTGGATTTCTAAATAATGTCATGAACCTGTTGTTGAATGTGTTGGATTTGCTCAAAAAATTTGGCTACTCAATCAACATTGGTCTGAGCATAGGAGGACTCTTCATGTGTATTTGGAATGTGCATAGCTACGTGAATGGGGTCCAATGGATGGAACCCCAAGCACACCTGAAAAGTACTATGGACAATAGATATGTGGAGGGATCTATTTTAGCTATGTTGAACATAAGCAAGGCTCTCATCCCATGTGTGTGTATGTTTGTAATTTTACATCCTTAAGATATGGATAATCATCATGTTGACAACCTCTGTTTGTCCATCAATTTGTGGGTGGAAGGTAGTTGATTTGGTTAGCTTGGTGTCCATCATCAACCATAGGATGGACCAAAAAGTACTCAAGAACCTATTGTATCAATATGAAATAATGGTTTGTGGGAGCCAAAAATGAACAAAAACATGCTCAAAGAAGATCCAAGTGGTGGCCTCGACTATGATTCTCTTCTTGCATAACCATGTAGAGTATATCATATGTATTTTTCCATTCTCTCATTTGGCCAATACAATTGTTTATTATTTCTCTCCATCTCTTTTATCTCTCAACTTTGCAATATTTTTGTGAATTTTTGCTAGCTAGATTCTTTGTGTAGGTTTCAACCAAATTCTTCATGGTATCAGAGCCCACATGTTGCTAGGATTAAGGCACACAAACACTCATTTACATGTAAAAACTATTGAATCATTCAAAAAGAGTGGAATTTCCACCATCAACTCTTCTCATGCCACATAATTATTTCAAGTGGAAGATACAGATTCTAATTATACTAAGAGGTAGAGGATTGTAATGAATGACCATGGATACAGAGAGTAAACCTATATCAGGTATCGAAAAATACAAATACTTTAACCATATGGATGAGGCCTTCGGTCTCATCTTCATGTCAATTTCTCTCGAGCTATTGTTTCATGTTGAATCTTGTTCTACTCCAAACGATATTTGGACCACTTTGGAAGGAATATTTGGAAAATAGAATGATATGAGAGGCCACATGATTGAGATTTAATTGAACTCATTAGATCCAAATAGTTTCGACAATATCCATGACTTCTTAAGGAAGTTCAATTCCTTGCTTCTTCAGCTAAAAAAATGCGGGATTGAAAAATCTACATAGGAAAAATAGATGACTCTCCATTTTGTCAAAATTGGGTCCAGAATATATAGTATTATTCTCCACATTCCATACAGTTAGGATTACATCGGGATAAACCTGGAAATTTTCCACATTGGATCTTTTCATTGAGTCCTTGACGCATGAGCAAGAAAAGATTATCAAAATGGGAGCAATCAAGAGCTCCAAAGTGCTTGCACTTTTTTTTCATGAGATCATAAAATCTAATATGAAGTCCAAACAAAAATAAAAGGGAAAGAAAAATCTGAGCAAACAAAGCAAAGAAATTTCAAACCCTTCGATGAATCCTCTAGCTCCAAAGGTGGAAAGGGAAAGCAAGGGAAGTCAAAGTGCGGTTACTACAATCGCGGTGATCCATATTATTTTGAGAATGAAATGAAGGAAGAGATATAATAAGGAAAAACACAAAGACATTACAAGAAACACAGTAATACAATTAAAATTAGATTTTATTAATGATTTTCTGGAATACAAAAGACTATAAAAATGCAAAGCACACAAGCTAGCTAGAATTGTGGTAGTTTATCTCTGAATATAGAGATGTGAAAGCTATGCTTATTCACAAGAAGATAATTAAAAAGAGGTCGCAAAGTAATTTTAACATAAAGAATCAATGAGAAAACCCTAAAAATCCCAAAACCTAACCTTAGAAGATGAAATGCCAAAATTTTTGTGGGCCCCGATGTGGTTAGTTGATACATCAACTTCCTAGGGACGTTACTTTTGCATACAACTCCATTTGGGGTGCTCAATAGCCATTTGGAAAGGTATAATCAAGAATTACCCATTATAAATGGACTAATACATTCCTTCGACATCTATTGGCCACTACCACATAAAACAAAACGTCGTTTAGGGCCTCAAAATAACCCCGGAAGTTTGGGACCTGAAAAACCATATAAAAATTGCCAAGATGTGGAACCATTCTGAATTAGTAGAACATGTGGGTGGCCACCGGTATCCACTTGGATAATTCATCTCCCCTTTGGAATCAATGTCCCCCATTGTGTCAATTTCCTCCATCATATGGGGAAACTTTTATTGAATTTGACTCCTGGTGAACCACTTTCTCCAGTGAAGAAACTGCCCTGCTTTGATGACCCAATAGAGTTGGATGTTCTGTTAGTAGGTTCCCTTTGTCTTGGTTTCCATGATTCGATCAATTGTTTCCTGTTTAATGCATTCAATATTGAGTTCTTTAGGGGCCAAGTTCCCGGTCACGTTTGATGTGTCTAGGAGAGGTGGAAAATATTGTTGAAGGAGTTCCACGTTAAATACCGGGTGAAATCCAAGGAAAGGAGGAATACTTAATAATTCAAAAGTATTCTCACCCATAGTCTTGGTGATGGTGTAAGGCACGTATCGAAGTGGGAGGAGCTTCCAATGGGGTCTGTTGAGGCATTTTTTCTGCAAATGCAACTATACCTTATCTCTCACCTTAAACTTGTGTTGTACCCGATGTTAATCCCGAAACTTCTTATACTTGGCGTTGGTTATCTGCAAACTTTCATGAAGCTATTGTTGAGTGTGTTGTATTTTCTCAAAAAATTTGGCTACTCAATCAACATCGGTCTGAGCATGGGAGGACTCTTCCTGTGAAGTTGCAATGTGCATCGCTACATCAATGGGGGGCCAATGGATGGAACCCCAAGCACAACTAAAAATGATTGAGGCAAATAGATATGTGGAGGGATCTATTGTAGATATTTTGAACATAAGGAAGGATCTCATCCCATGTGCGGGGATATTTGGAATTGTACATACTTGGGATATGGAAAATCATCCTATTCACTACCTATGTTTTTTCATTAGTCTATGGGTGGAAGGAACTCCATTTGGTTAGCTTGGTGTCCATCATTGACCATAGGCTGGAACAAAAAGTACTTGGGAACCTACTGTATTGATCTGAAATAATGGTTCGTGGGAGCCCAAAATGAACCTAAACATATTCAAAGAAGATCCTAGCTATAACATACCCAACCACCCAGAGGTTGGTCTATGAAACTTAATTCGACTGCATCACACCCAACCACCCACAGATGAGGCACGTTGCAGTCCAGGGACTCACTTGATAGTGAATTATCTCACAGATAATTAAATACATAGCGGAAATAAACATTACACAAAAAACACAGAGAGAACTTATCTTGGAAAGTAAATGTGTAGAAATTTCGATACAAATTAATGTATTCCTTCGATTCTCCTGATCTAACAATTTCCTCCACTTTTTAAATACATAATCGCTTCTACTATTATTATTGCGGAAGCAATTAAACCACTATCACAACCACAATGCACAAAGTGAAATATCAATAACACACAAAACAAAAGTTTTACCGGGAAAGCGTAAAGCTAAAAACCCCACTATCATATATTATGTATATCATGAATCATGAAACAATCTCATACAAAACTCTAATCCAAGATCTCTCAGTACAATACAATCGTCTCACACTGTCATACACAAATTAGCAAATACATGCGCCAATTCCTATGTCCAGACAGCCTGCCTCCTCTTCACAAACTCTGCAATTCCTAATTCTCACAATGAATCAAATGAATACAATTGCCTCATTTGCACATGCTCATAAGCATATCCAATGCATGTGTGAACAAATCACAACTGATATCCAACTGTCCCTTTCACCTGTTATCTCAACTGGATCTCCAATGGATTTGCATGCATGTAGTTAATCGTGACGAATCTCCAGTTGCATGTGAGTTAACTGATTAATGTAAATTCTAACCTTGTACAGTATCTACTGCAAACTGATATTCAAAAAAGAATAGAAAAGATACAATGGCAAATACAAACATTACACAGATATTTTTCACCTGGAAACTCAAACTGGGAAAACCAACATATATTATATTCATACATTGTGTTACATTGTTTACAATACAATATACATATAGGAGCTAGCGGCATCCAAAACCCTAACCCAATGACTTGGATTAGTCCAAAACCCTAATTCCTTAACCGAAAATAGAAAACCATCAACAAAAACCATGTGTCAAAAAACCACCTAAATATCATGTGGTCTCGGAAATATGTCATCTCGGTGCGAAAAAAAATTTCGGGTGCGCTGCCCCCGAACCCCCGCACGGGGGGCTCCACCCCCCCTGCATGCGCAACGCAGACGCTCAAACACTACTACTCGTGCAAAGAATATAACACATACCCAACATTCTCCCACTTGTTGTTTTCTTTGCACACAAGGGGTTACAGGGTTACATAGTCAACAATCCAGGGCAACAATGCCCATGGATCCTCTACACCAAGAGAACTTCTCAGTGCTCATAGATTTTGTTAATGAATCTGCAACATTCTTCAAAGTGTCCACCTTCATTAGTGATACTTTATTTTCTTCAATCATGTCTCT